>JBBPMA010001561.1:0-10154 GCA_038090075.1 Xanthoconium purpureum | reverse complement strand
ACATCACCAACCGCTCCCTTTACTTGATTACCGGATTCTACAAATCACGTTCCTGGTCTCTTGCGTCGTTCTCGGACGCCGCAGCTGCAGAACATCGACGTATCAGGGTGATACCGCGGGAGGGCGAAGGCACCACTGTTGGCAGAGATTGGAAGTGCACATTTCCTGTGCGGTACCGCGATGGTCCTGGGCCTACTCGCAACGGAAATGTCAATCAAAGTGTTTTCATAAGTGGATTCAAGATCACAGTACGAGAAGAAGGTTTGGGATGGTTATCCCCGAAACTTGACGTTCAGCTGGTGCCTGCTGTTCATCCGCACCAAGGTTACTACTTTTTCACATGGTTTCTATGGCTATTCTGCAAGAGAATAACTTCAAGACGGCGTCGTAGGGCAGATGGAAGTGCGGATGTTAGCCATGTACCCACATTATCGCAGGTTGGTATCATAGTTGACCAATTTCAGATACCTCTGGTGACTGATCACCCTTTAGCCCTTTCATCCTTCCGATGTCATCAACCAATACTTATTGACTAAGGTCTGAGTGGTGACATGGCAAAGGTCATGACAAGGCTGAACTTGTTTTGACAGAATCCTGCTGCTTTGGTAGCAGTTACGCATGATAGAGAGTGGATGACCTTGATCGAGACGGTGCGTTGTCATAACCTTCGATATATTTATTCTTTGTTTACCTGGCATCCAGGGGAAGCTCACTTTCCAGGAGCTATCGCAAGAAGATCTCCTCGAGGAATCTTTATTGGAAAACTACTCACTGGTCTCGCAACCCGAGAACAGTACGTGCCAAACTAACGTGATTATTGCATTCTGCTTATTCGTCTTAGGCGCCGTGTACCTTCAAAGTAAAAGGTAGGCGACTTTCCCTCATCCTGCTTGGAGTGCTTGTGAATCTGTCTTTCCAGGAAGGAGGTAAGTAACTATCAATGGATGTGTCTAGTTGTATGTCGTACTGAGGCAGGTGCGTGAGAGGAGGTGTCGAAACCTGAAGGATTATGCCACTCTGGGTCCTCCAGTGACAACGTTGTCACGTGTATGTGCTCCTGTGGGTAGTTTCTGTCAACGTGATGCTCATTTCTGTAGGTGTCCGAGCTGAGGGTGTCGTTGCTGGTCTCAATCGAATGCCTGTTGGATTCTATGTTGTTGTTCAATTTGATGGAACTAAACGAAGAACAAAAAATAAGCCGGTACGCCTTCATGATAGCATCGTTGAATGGGACGATAAGATTCAAATGTAAGGTACCATTGATTTTATTTCGCTTATTACCCTCATGAATTCTAGGCCATCTGAACCTTCCACTAAGGTCCGATTCTCCGTATGCGCATCATTCGAGTTTTCCCCGATGCTAGGAAACGGAGAAGTCCTTCGCACAGCGGACGTCTGTGTAAGGGACTTACTTGACAAGACCCACTATCGTAAGCATTGTATTTCACACACCAGTGGTAAGCATCCTGAAGACTACATAGTAACCGCGTTTCCCTCGACAATCGAGGAACCCGGGTCACCTTGTCCTTCGCTACTTATTATCATTGAGCAACAGCCTTCCATCAAGTCGAAAGTCGCTTCAGGTCATGACAAGGACAAGTGTGATGAGGACGTGAGTTGAATCGTTCTGTAAAGAAATCTGTCTGATAGCCGGATGATCAGATTGATTGGGAAAAGTCTTCGGTTCTTGCGCAGTTAACAGATCAAGGGCACAATGCTCTCCTACGCTATCGCACCGACCCAAGAAAAGAAATTATCACAGATTCTATTGGGTATTTCGAGCAGGCTCATACGATCTGTCCTCCGGGCCACCGCTGTTATGCTGCTGTACTATGTAACTTAGGGAAGTCCCACTTCATCAACTGCAAAATGGACCGTAATCTCACGGAACTCTCGCGGTCTATCTCGTTTTATCGAGATGCACTCGAGCTGCGCCGTGCTGATCACCCAGACCGTCCGGCGACGTTGTTGCACCTAACAGAAGCTCTCTTATATTATTATGGGAAGTTTGGGTTTGAAGAGAGTACCGGAGAAATCATGAGGCTCGCGTCGGAGGTTCAGGGAAGCTGCTCTGAGGACAGCCACGAACGTCGAGCTTCTGATCTCGCACTGCAAACGTACGCACTTTACAAGGCCATAAACTCCGGTAGCTTGGTCGACATTGACGATTTGATCCCGGGACTTCATCAAGCGGTACAAGATACTCCGGATGACTATTTCGACAAACTCCAGAGACTGACCAACCTCGTGCTCGCATTGTGGATGCGCTACGAAATCTGTGACGATAGTGGCGACCTTAATGAGTCGATTGCGATACATGAAGACGCGTTACAGTTCCCTCTCTACGCTCTCGGTTTACCGAGCCGCATACAGCTCTTGAGGGAGAGGGAAATAGCCACGTCAGGAAGTGGTCGGTGGAAAGACGCTTTGGTTACCGCTACCAGCGTTAGCCCCTTCTTTTTCTCTGGCTCGTGCTCTCACCTTTGGATTGCAGTTCGTGGTCTCGAAATTCGCAATATATCGGGCCTTGTGTGAACGTCTCGAAAGAGTCGACCGATTCGCGGATGCCGCCGAGTGTTTCCATAGGATGACAGGCGAATTGACCCGGGAGACACAACGTAAGGAGGTGAAATGGATTGTCAGTGAGTGGCCATGATCATAAGGTGGCGTGTAGATGACCGTTCTGTCAGCTTTTAAATCTCGTTGCTGCCAGAGGCTAGAGGACCTTGGTGATGACGCAATGAATAATGGGCAATACGACGAAGCGGTCTTTCGATATTCGGCTGCACTGAATCTGGATCCGGCAGCACCTACGAATCTTTTTATCAAACGAAGCAAAGCGTATGTAGCCGGGGGTTCGTTGGAGAAGGCGTTGCATGACGCAAATGAGGTGCTTCCCTTTCTTCTGCACTGGCTAGTCCTTAACGATAGACCATTACTAGGTGGTCAACCTCGATCCATCGTCGCCACGAGGCTATGAGAGGAAGCATGCAGCTTTGCACAAGGCGGGCGACTATGAAAATGCGATCAAGGCAATTGAGACAATGCATTCGAAGATATTGCAGTTACGCGGTGCAGGGATTCGCGGTGAGGGTGTCGACATCATGACCCAACTAGAGAGCCGACTGGACGACTATCGCATCTTCTTGGATCGGCTCGCCGAGCATATCAAAGACTGGGAGGTCGAAACACGTCACTCTACGGAATTGCTTCAGCGATGGGGCACTACCCTTGGTCCTGTTCTTGGACTCGAGACATCGTCATCAGAATCTGAGGCATACGCAGCATTTATTCTTGTGTTGTCCTCCATGCAAGGGCTCTCAACAGCACTGAAAGACAATCTCCAAACGAGCTTCTACCCGCTCCTCCAGAAACTAAAGGCGATGACCGAACACCCAAAACGGCTCCTCAGTGAAATACATTCCCTCGAATCATTCCGTACTCCCTCCTCTCCCTTGGCAAGATTCTGGCGTTCTGATATCTCTAAGAATCATCAACGCTTCCTCTACCTTCGCTCGACACTACTCTCAGAACTCTCAATTCTCCTTGCCGCCATGAATCGAGCCATTGGACTGGGATTCCATACAATAACACAGGGATTCCTCAAAGCTGTCAGGGAAATTTGGATTGAGTTCTTCGATGCATTGAAAGTAGAAAACGAGCACCACGGCCAGGAAATATCTAGGACTTGGCAGATGAGATGGGAAGACGTGCGGCAGGCGCTCTTGGACTGGGACAAGAAGTATGTGTCAGCCGTAGGTTCTAAGGTAACCAGTTTGCCCATAGTGTCGCCCGTGAATGGTAAGGAATCAAAGCACGAAGAGTGGACATTCCCTGACCTCGTGTCCCTCTTCTACTCGGACATACTGCCCGCACTACATCTTCCGAATCTGATACACCGTTCGGTAACGGGCGAGGCTCCAGTTCTATATACCATCCGAGCCACTCGGACATACGTTCCTCCTGCTCATGATCCATATCGGGGTCATCCATTCTTCAAATTGTCAAAGGGTGACCGCTTTGAAGTGCTGGAGGAGTATGATCACCCCGCTGCACATACAGACTTGCCACGGCGTTTTATGAGCAAAGAGGGCGAAGACTGTTTGCTCAAAGTACGGGCGAAGCATGATGGGGTTGGGTATCAAGCAGGCGCGGTGGGTTGGGCCCTGGCAAGGTTTATCTCTGCTGATTGATTCGTGGATAGTGGTCGTATCACGGCTGTGTATATGTACGTACATATTTTTAGGGTCTCCCACTTTAAGAGCTGCCAAGATTTCACAAAATGAGGAGTCGAGTAACAGAGTGGACAATTATGTCTGATTGTGAAAAAGGATCGACGTACGACGTAGTCCGAGTCCGGCTCTAAATACGCTACGAGTAAGGCACGAGGGAAGTAGATCACGAGGCTAAGAAATGGTCTCTAAGGACGACCGGGCGTAATGTAGAATAGGGAGCATGTGGGATTAGTGGCGCAATGAATGGGATGTCAAAAGAAGGGGTAGTCCGAGCAGTGTTGGCCGTCAACGAGCCGCGCGTCGGTTAGTCAGGAGATGGTGAGGGCGGCGGTGCCAGACGGACCGTTACGCCCACTCTATACTCTTAGCGCACTACGAACAGGCGCTGAGAACACGAAGTGATAGCGCGTGTGCCCCGATCCATATCAGTGAGAAACGTGTATAAAGCATGGCAGGAATACGGACCACTTGTTCGTCTCCCTCCTCCGTCTTCATTGCTCCGTTGCCGATTTCTAGTTCTGACATCTACATCCTTGATAATGACTGGTGCGTGATGAATGAGACGAAGTGGTATTTATCCTGACCATTGAGCAAGATCGCCCTGAGCTGGTCGAAATCGGCATCGATGACCAAGTAAACGCACTGGCATTCTCTGCGGATGGGGAGCGCCTCGTGAGCGGCAGTTTGGGGGCCCAAGCGTGGCGAGTCAAGGACAGAAAACAAGTGGGGACGATGAAAACGAATTGGGTCGTGTGTCTTGCTGTGTCCAGGGACGGAAAGTGGATCGCTGCGACATCGAACCAGACCGAAGTTCTCTTGTGGAACGCACAGACATACACAAGGGTCTGGGCACAAAACGTCGGCTGCGCTGCGGTCGATTTTTCGCCTGATTGCACTCGTCTCGTCTCCGCCAACTACGCCAACGTCGTCGTTTGGGACTTGGCTACTCGCAAACAGATACAAACACTCCACCCCGGGAGCCGGTTCGTAACTGGAGCGAAATATTCGCCGCAAGGAGACAGAATCGCGATAGCCACTCATGATTCCATTCAACTCTGGCACAGCAATGGCCGTCGCTTACCCGTCGACATTAAGGTGGAAGTAATTTCGTCCTTCAACAGAGGTTTCGTCTGGTTCAACGACCATCTCTTTGTCCTGACGCGCGGTACAGTCAAGAAATTCGACGCATCCACCGGGTCAGTACTTTCGGAATGGCCAGTCCCCGATACCGACAATGAGTCGTGCATCGCTCTACCGAGGCACGGAAGATTCATTGCATACTCTGCAAAACGTGCCGTCACTCTTTGGGATACGTCGACACGCACCCAGTTCGCCGTTATCGAACATCCTCAAGACGTACGCTCCATCACACACTCTCCAGATGATCGGTTTCTCGCAATTGGTGGACGTTACGGGAAAATCACGATACACACACTGTCTCGCCTCACCGTGAGTATTGTACCTTGTTGGATCTGAGCATGACTCAATCCCATCGTCTCTTCTACCTTTCAGGGACCAGACATTCAGGTCGACGACGTTGTATTGGATTTGTGGAAACACGATAAACTTGAGGACGCGGAAGCGTCATTGACCGCAGTGATCGAACAGTCTCGGAATCCGAACCACGATGTACTCGCTAACCGAGCTCTCGTGCGGGCTCGTCTGAGAAAATGGAACGAAGCACTTGCGGATGCTAAAAAGGTACTTGTTGCACTGCTCTTACATGCGCCGACGCTGACATCAATTTACACAGTCTATCAAAATTCACCCATCCATCTTTGCCTACATTGCAATGGATATCGCGAATGTCGGCATAGGAGAAAGGGACAGTGACTACCATGCATGCGACATTGCATTCGAGTGCTTCCAGTCATCCGACGGTAACTTCCTCCGTTTGATCAAGGTATCTTCCTTTCCATTTTACGCTCTCCTCAGTTGCTCATATTCGTTAGGCTATCATCATGTTTATGGCGGGAGAGCACCTCGATGCGATAGCGTGCATGGACGACCTCATCGCTACGGTCCGCTTCAACTCGATATTCTACGTGGTTCAGGTGCGTGCATAGCCCATCACCGCACGGTAAATGTCACCGCTGGTGCTTCCAACAGGCCTATATGTATCTTCTCCTTGGAAACTCATGCCTGGAGAGCAGTAACTACGAGGGTGCAGTGCGGTCGTTCCAACATGCAAAGGGCCAACTACGGCGCTTCTCAAGTCAATTACTCCTTGCGGCCTCGTTAGTAAGTTTCCTGAGGAGTATGTTGTGATTCGTCGATAAGTTCACCCTTTCTGACAGATATCCGGATGGAAATTTGAGGATCTCGACGTCACAGTTCGACAGCGCCTATGTACAGCCCTGTATTTAGCAGGTCGCATTAAGGATGCAGGCGAATCTCTTCTTGAGCTAGTAGACACATTTGGAAAGGAACTATACACCCAAGAGGCAGTCATCAAATGGGTTGCTGGTGAGCTTACTTTTTTGCCTACCTGTATGCCATGTATTCAAACCTTTTCGTCAGAGTTCGCACAACAGTGTCTCTCCACTCGCGAAAGCGACTCTGACGTCTCGACCCCAACCGGAGACACTAACGCGGCCACGGTTAGCTCCACGCCACTCTTGGGGGAGTGGGCAAAAGCAACATTATCAAATCGCTCCTGGAGAGATGCCTTAGTTATTTCCCTCGCTGTTAGTATCATTTCTTGCTATGTATGTCTCGCGGACCTAACGCATTTGGTCTCTAGTTCTCCATGTCAAGATTTGTCATTTATCAAACCATATGTGAATGTCTGGAAACGACTGACCGCATCTCGGATGCGATCGAGTGTTTCCATGATATGATGAGCAGATTGGGAGGAGAGATCTACGTTAATGGTCCCATGATAGAGTGGGTTTGTGGTTAGTTTACGCTTTGACCTGTTTACCAGTCACGCATCCATCCCTCTATGCCAGATTTCACTCAACGGTGTCTCTCTGCATCCGAAGGCAAAGGTGGCGTAGCCTCGAACGCAACCCGAGATGGCGATGTGGCTCCGCTTCAGACTACCCCCACACCGTTGTTGAGAGAGTGGGCAAAAGCAAAACTGACTCGTGGTTCGTGGAAGGATGCTTTGCTTTCTGCAGTTCACGTGAGTATGTTTGCTCTTGTACTCATCACGAGATTGACATTGTTTGTTTCCAGTTCACCCACTCTAGAGTGGCGACCTATCGAGTCGTAATTGAACGTCTCAAAACAATCTGCCGTATAGCAGATGCGGTCGAGTGTTTCCATCAAATGACCAGTAAGTTAGGAGAGGTGATCGATCGGAATCATGAGAATCGTGAATGGTCTCTCGGTAAGTCACCTGGTCGGGCATCTTGTGATGTCGTTGCTCACTTGACAAACTTGCCAGACTTCAGGCAGCGTGTTGCCGACCAACCGGAACATTGGGGAGATACAGCGGCAAATGCCAAGCAATATGACGAAGCCATCTCCCTCTATACGACCGCCTTGTCCCACGATCCTCCCTCCCCACAAGATATTCTCATCAAGCGAAGCAAGGTGTACATGACACTCGAGTTGTGGCAACAAGCTGCGGATGATGCAAACCAGGTACATTATCGTTGTCGCATGCAGATCAATCTTGTTGACGCATCATCAGGTGATCAGGCTCGAACCGTCGTCGCTATGGGGTTACGAGACGAAGCATGCGGCTCTGCGTAAGGCCGGAGACTACGATAATGCTATCAGTGCATTCGAGGAGATGCTTTTGAAGATGGAGCAATCGCCTGACCCGGACATCCGTCGTGAGTTTGTTCTTGTGATCACGGTGAAGACGATGATCTGTTTACGCCATCCGATAGAACGTCGTAAACAGTACCAAACCCCTTCGAGGATACGAGCGAAGATTCACAAAATTGTCAGAAAGACGATACGAGATTCGCCGCTCGAGCTCATTGACACGTCCACTGGGAAGATCTACGGCAGAGATGAGCGGATTGCCATGTTCGAATCCTCGGCAATCTACAAGGAGCTTATATCCTCGGCGACACGCATCAGCCGCTCTCGCATCAAGCGCGTAGTACAAGAGTACTTCCAATATGTCGTGCTATCGCACAAATGGGAAGAGGACGAACCGCGGTTCCAGGATGTAGTTCCCATTGCGGTGTACGACCTGGGCGACTCTCCGACTCACGACAAGCTACAAACTTACTGCAAGATCGCCCAGAAAGCAGGTTTCCAATGGGCTTGGAGTGATACTGTCTGTATCAATAAATCGGACAACTTCGTGCTCCAAGAATCGCTGGTCGCCATGTTCAGGTGGTATCAGGGTTCGGCCTTGATGATCGTCTTTCTTCGTGGTGTCAGCTCTTCGTCACCGCCCGGTGCTCTCGCGGGAAGTGTCTGGAACACTCGTGGCTGGACACTTCAGGAGTACATCGCCGCCAAGAACATCCGGTTCTACACGGAGGGCTGGACTCTTTACCAAGACCTGCCGTTATCGAACCATAAAGAGTCCCCGGAAGTGATCGCCGAGATGGAACAAGCCACGGGGGTATCTGCGCAGCAACTCATGTCACTTCGTCCGGGCCTATCCAACATCCGGGAAAAATTGCGCCTTGCTTCGACCCGGAGCACGACGCGGGTAGAAGATGCCGCATACTCGCTACTTGGCATTTTCTCGGCCGTTGGCATATCGGCAATATATGGCGAAGGAGAGGTCTCGCTAGGACGGCTATTGGCAAATATCCTTACCAGATCCGGAAACGCAAGCGTTCTCGCATGGACCGGAGAGTCCAGCCAATTCAATAGTTGTCTGCCTGCTCGTATCACCGTATACAACGGACTAGCCACGTCCCACGTCCCAACACCCATTCCGGACGCCGAGATGGAGCGTCTCGTCGCTACCTTACACCCTCCTCACTTCGACCTCGACGTGGCCTTGAGGTTATATGACCGCCTCAATGGCGTCGCCTTACCCAGGTTTGCGGAAAGTCGGATGACAATCTCATGCATTGCTTTCCTGCTCCCTGCATTTACGGAGTATCGAACCAGTTTCGGTCGAGTTTATCGCGCGCACACAGACGCCTTCGGGATGCTTGAAATCAAAGCGAAACATGACCTCTCTCGCTTGAAGTCTCTGTTCCTCATTCACCCGTGGCTGGATGCTCTCCTGGACCGTGAAGATGGCTTTGGAGATGACGATAGTGTCGCATCAAACCCAGATGATGAGATCTCTGACGATGAGAGTGATGATGAGGACGAGGTCGACGAAGAAGCGGAAGAGGAAACCCACGACGATGCCTCATCGTTCCTTGAACCCGAATCGTCATCATCCCTTACTCCCTCACACATGGCTCCAGTCGACAGAGAGACCGGAGCACGACGACTCGCTGCTCATCTTCGGCAACCATTCGGTGCGCTGTTGCTCATGCCAAAAGTGGAGGGTCGACGCGTGGTGGGCTATAAGCGCGTTGCGGCTGATGTTTTGATCACGGTGCGATTTCTGGACAACGTCTCGCTGGTTGATATTCTCAACAATGTACGTACACTCGATATTTTGTAATACGTAGGATCTGCGAGATAACAAGCCACGCTTTGTGGATTCGTCGAGTAGTACTTATGACACTCTGGGGCCACAGATATAGTAAGTATGCCTGGCGTAACGTCTGGGCGTACCTTCATTTTGCACAAGTCAAAGGTTGGTGATATGATCTGACGATCATGGTCGTTCATACGGCTCATCATGATATGATGACATTACCATGCGGTGTACCATTTCATAACGTTGGTGACAGTAGCAATTATTATTTATTTTTAATGCCTACTTATGGCAAAGCTTCCTACCGAGTCCGCGCACAAAGTCCACTGGTGAGTAAAATTCGTGTAGTCGAATATAATCACCCCCATCTAGACGCTGGGTCACTCTCGCTGAGCGTG
>JBBPMA010001560.1:0-10157 GCA_038090075.1 Xanthoconium purpureum | reverse complement strand
CCAGCCTTTCTTGATCTGTCTGATGCCCATTACCAACATTGCATAGAATACAACAACATAATAAATATACTACTAGCATCTGACAACAAGTAGGAAGATGAAAAATAAAAACAAGATGAAATGATAACCCTGTCATCATCCCATTATTGCATTGTCAGATGCATGAGGATGAGGATGAATGAGGAGACACTGTTGGCATCAGCAATTTGTACATTTTCTGTGATTGTCTTTGGGTGTCTTTGGGTGTCTGTGACAGACACCACAGATGCCACAGATGCACAGACAAAAAATACTGGGTACTTTCCCAGTTATGTTTCTGTACAAAGTAGCTACAGTTCCAATAAAGTAATCAAAAAGTAGATTGCAGTAGTCACGGGTATCATTAATATGTATCAAATATGGTAGTACCACACTCAATCAAAAGACTTGAAATTGGTGCAGAACAACTGTAAATGGATTCAATATGACTCTATATTGATAAAATTGACATGGTGGGGGTGGGACACAAGCAATTGAGCTTGAGAGGACATGGTGGTGTGACACAAGTGGTTGCACTTGAATTGATACAGTGAGGGTGGGACATGAGCAATTGTGCTCAAATTGATATGGCAGGGGTGGAAGACAAGCATTTGGGCTTGAAAAGGCATGGTTGGGGTGGGAGACAAGCACCTGGGCTCAAAGGAACACAGTTGAGGTGGGAGGTGAGTACTCAGGCTCAGAGGGACACAGAGATGAGTGTTTGGGCTTGAAAAGGCACAGTTGGGGTGGGAGATGAGCAATTGGGCTCAAAATAACATGAAGGGCATGGGAATGTGAGTGACCCAATGTGAAACAACATGAGGGGGCAAGACACAAGCCATTGGGCTCGAAATCACAAAGGGGGCCAGAAGTGAGCAATCAGGCTTGGAATGCCATGGTAGGAGTGAGAGATGAGCTCTTGGGCTTGAAATGGCATGAAGGGGTGGGGATGTGAATGATCTGGCATGAGACAACACAGATGGGATGAGACATGAGCCATTGTGCTCGAAATCACAGAGGGGGCCAGAAGTGAGCAATCAGGCTCAGAATATCATGGCAGGAATGAGCTCTTGGGCTTGAAATGACATGAGGGAATGAGGATGTGAGTGATCTGGCATGAAACAACACAAATGGGGCGAGATATGAGCTGTTGCACTTGAAATCACAGAGAGGGCCAGAGGTGAGTGATCAGGCTCAGAATGTCATGGCAGGGGTGAGCTTTTGGGCTTGAAATGACATGAGGGGGTGGGGATGTAGTGTAAGACAACACAAAGGGGGCAAGATATGAGCCATTGGGCTTGAAATCACAAAGGGGGCCAGAAGTGAGCAATCAGGCTCAGAATGCCATGGTAGGGGTGAGAGACAAGCTGTTGGGCTTGAAATAACATAAGGGGATGGGGATGCAAGTGATCCAGCATGAGACAACACAGAGAGGGTGAGACATGAGCCCATTACTGATGTGTTGTGTCACCAATGCCACAGTCATGATGGTCACAATGGCAAGCAAAGTGGGGAGGGCATCATACTGCTATGGTGTCATTGTGTCATGTCCTTGAATATTGATGATGGTGAGCTGAGAAACTTAGTAAAATTTTCAGCATGCATGTCCAACTTGCTTACTCAAGTGTTCTCATGCTAAGTGACATCCAATCAACAAAGTCACATGTTGTCAAAGTTGAGATGATGGCAACATGCCCTTGTCCTTGCCCTTGCCCTCTTGGCAACAACAATGTGCCTTTGCCATCACCCTCACCCTCACCCTCTTGGTGACATGCCCTTGCCTTTGCCTTTGCTCTCTCCCCAATGATGACATGCTCTCATCCTTGCCATCACCCTTACTCTCTCCCTCAACCTAATGATGATGCTGATGTGCCCTTATCCTCCTGCCCTGCAATGATGTGATGACAGCACAATGACAACATGACAAGGATGATGTGCCATTGCCCTCTCCTGGCAACAATGTGATGATGAGGGCCCACCATTCCTCCCCTTGTCCTGATGCTGACACTGTGTCCACCTCCACTCCCACATTCTTACCCATGAGGTTATGCCACCACCCCTTCCTCCTCTCCTTGTTCTGATGAAGGTGACACTGACAACATGACCACATCACAATAACACTGTTCTTACCATCACCATTGTGCTTGCCCTGAGATAACTCTGCAACCACCATCTATTACACACCAAGTGACCAATCAGGTAAAGATGGTATGCATCATGATGTAATCTGTTGCACCTCATCATGGTGTAGGGGCCCTGCACAATGAGACAGTGTGTTCATTGAGAATGGTGGGAATGAAAGTGACAGTTTGCAGGGACTGTTGGTTGCACAAGTTCTACTTCTCTTCTCTTTTTGTCACATGTGGAAGACATATGAGGCAGCCCTTGTAGACTGGTTTTTGCTGGTCACAGAGCAGCCTGATGTTTTGGCAGGAACATGGATTGTGGTGCCTAAGGAGGATTGTCAGAGCCAACATATGCATGCAGTTGTCTCATTGGATACTGTCCTTCATCTAGCACATTTAATTTCTGTTTATGGAGCTGACATGGTACCTACTGACTTTCATTTCATGGACTGACTTGATGCATTCCAGGCTTATTATGTTGACAAGTATATAGATCATCATTTACATACTATCATTTTTTGATCATACTATTTAAGTTGTGTTCAGCTCATCTTTATTCTACTTTAGGGACTGTAGCTGACTTTGGAAAGTAGTTGTACTTTGAAAAAGATGTCAAAGTTCCAAAAAGTATATAAAGTTCCCAAAGATGACCATAGAAAATGTACAAATTGCTGATGTGCATCATTGTCATCATTATTGTATCTTTGTGTGTGTGAGAATGCTGTCATTGTGTTGTTGTTTGGTTGTCACATCATCAGGCACACAAGGATGAGGATGAGAACAAGCAAGAATGAAGGTGAGGGGGATTTGAGGAAAGACTGCTTTGGTGGTGCTGATCAGGTAAGGGCACTGTTGTTGTGTTGTTGTGTCATCATCATTTTAATGTCACATCATTGGGTATGTGAGGATAGTGTTACAGATTTCATGCCCTTCAATGAGATTCCCTCTTTTTCCCTAAGTCCTTGGGACAACCTCTCTCTCCCACTTGGAGACTACCTTGTTCCCTATTTCGCTCCTCTTGATGCCTGGACCCCTCCATCTCGTTCTGGATTCTCTTTCTAGTTTCCCAGCACAGTTAGGCTTCTATCCGCTGTGCTTAGATCTTGCTGTCCTGTCAGCCTTCCGCCCTCCAGATACATCTCGGTCTCTTTCCACTTTTGTCTCAGTCTCCTGTATGTTCCATATGCTTTCCGCTCTTCTCACAGCTCTCCACCCCTCCTTTTAGATATGGAGTCCCTATGGACCCCCGCTTTCCACTTACACCTACATTCTGTCCTGGTCTGTGCACTTCCTTTAAAGGTATATAAACCCCTTCATGTATGCTGGAATTCTCCAGCTAGTTCTACGCATTTGCGTTGTAATCTAGTCCATTCCAAGGTTTCCCCAGATTCCCTGAGACCCCATTACCTCACAGTTAGGGGATTACTTATATTCACACCAAGTCCGTGTGCTTTGCCCAATCAACAACCTACTCTTAGGTCATCAAGTATTGCTTCTAGCTTTACTCTTGTCCAGGAAGGCCCCATCAATAAGCCCTTGCCTGCTAGGCTATATCAATAAGACCTATCGGCTGCCCTACCAAAGCCTCACTAGGTAGTAGCCCTAGGAGCATCAGTGGAACACTAGAGAGCAATGCTCGACATAACAGATAGAATTAAGTGAGGGGGCATGATGAGGATGGGGATGAAGACATCATTGTCCTGTTGTTGTGAGGAGGAGGTCAAGTGAGGAGGGGAAGACAAGGACAAAGTCAAGGACACCTTTGTCATGTTGTTGGGTGTGTGAAGATGCAAGGGGTGAGGCTGGAGCTGAGGATGCTGTTGTTGAGTCTTTATGTTGTTGTTGTCCCATTGACATATCATTGGATGCACAAGGACAAGCATGAGTGAGGACAAGGGTGAGAGAGAACTTGAGGGAGGAAAGACTACCTTACCAAGATGGACAGCAGCCATTGGTGAGTGGAGAGAGGCCAGTGAGATAACAGGGGATGACAAGAGGAAGGGCTGAGCACTAAACATTGGAGGACAAGCTGGATGTAATCCAGAGGAAGGAAATTCCCCACTGGTTAGCTGATATCCTTAGCAATCACAAACCAACTGACTCATTGTGTCCTTATAACCATTGCTCATACTGTTGTCTGAGCTGTCCTGTCTTGAAGTCACAAAGAACTCCAAAATGGTTGACAAATGGCACCTGTTTCTTGTCGACTGACAAATAAAACTGGACAAGGATACACTGCACCTCCAACAGGTAGCTCTACAACATGTCCAGGTACCACCTCATCTGAAGGTGCATTGATAATGCCATGCTGCACCAGTTTTTTTTTTTGAATCCATTTCTGTCCATTGGGGTATAGTGACCCTATGTTGGACAATACATACTAGGTACTGGGAGCTACCTGAATGATACATGACGTGTTTGAAATAGACCCTGAAGTTTTCTATGGATAACAAGAACCTGGGCCCTCTAGGGGGCCTGGTAAAATGGAAAAGGGATTCACAGAAAATAAGTTGGCTGTGAAGTAATAGGTGAGTAGATGCGGAACAATTGCCTACTTGCCACAGAATTTAAGTTGGCACTGCCTAAATGTAATCTGAGTCGACCCCTTGGCAATCATAGGAAGGCCATCTCATCTTCAGCAGGTTTGGCCACAACAAAGAAATGTGAGGAGTTTGATGGGCTTGGGCCTGGTTAAGCCCCAGTGGGTCCACACCTGCGAGCTCTGCATGATGGCTGTTGCCAGTGTTGAAGTGGGTTAGTTGCGATAGCTGAGGCTTGGCCTGCAGCTATTGTGAAGGAATTTGGGTTGGTGGGGATGGGGGCTGTGGGGAGGGTGGTTGAAGTGGAGTGGTGTGAAGGGGGGTTTTGTGAGGAGGCTGCCAAGGCTGCACGGAGTTCTTCAATCTCTTTTTCCAGCTAAGCTACTTGCATAATAGTTTCAGCATAGAGTTTGGACAAGCTGTGGACTTGCGAGGCCTCATTAGGTAAGGCAGGGTTAATGGAAGTGGAGGGGCCAGTGGGTGGTGTGCGAAGCACTGCTTCCATGGGGCCTAGGGTTTGTGTGGTGGCATCTTTCAGTTGGGTGAATGGACCAAAGAAGGTCGCTGCTGGGGGGGCTGTCTGGGTGTTGGGAGGGGTGTATTGTGGATGGGTGAGCACACGAAGGTGTGCATTCAGATGCAGAACAAGGTTGCTCTGATAGATGCATATGATTGGAGTGGGAACTCTCCCTTCTACCAAGATCGCTGGATCCAGGTGGGCTTTGAAGGAGTGGAAGATGCTAACTAGCCAGGAAACTGCTCTAGGTGACCAAGGGGGACAATGGGTGGGTACAGTGGGTACCTTGAATGTTTTACCAGCATTGGGGCCATTTCTGGTGGTCCATTGCCAAGTGATTGAGTGGAAAGCATAGTAATGTGCTATGTAGAGGGGAATGGTAGAAGGAATAAAGCAGGCTCGAAAGGTGCCCTTAGGGAAAGAGTGGAACCTCTTTCCTATATCCGAGAGGAGGATGTTGCAGGCCTGGGTGGGCAAGCATTTGTGAGGTGAGGGTGGGAGGGAATTCCCATGGATAGATGGTGGTGGTACGGAGTCAAGAGCCATTCTGCTGCACCAGTTATTAGTTCAAGACTGCATGTTACAATTCAATTTCTTTGCATTACTTCTTTTCTGGTTTGCATCACATGATGACCTTATTTCTCCTTCACTCCAGGATATATGAAGAGGCTGACCTTTACCTACTTACACTCAGTTCTTTCTCCTTCTCCCTGATCTCACTCATGTAACATAACTTGTTTCTGATTGCTTATGGACTACACTTCTTCCATATCTGTTTCTCTTGTAACAGATATGTTTTCCCAACCTCCCCTAAAGATATTACATAACTTGTAGTACTTAAATATCCATGCAGCATGTATCTCTCCTTATTCTCATTCTATACAATCACAGCATCATTACTTGTGTCCACAACCATTCATTGTGTCCTTGTCCCTGCTCTACCTCTACCTCAGAGAGATCCCTTGAAATCTTTCTAAGGATGCAGCATCTCTTTGTGAGTACCTCCCTCAGAGTAAGTATCCTAGACCAAGAAGTGCAAGTCTGACAACTCATGTAACACCATGCACATGCCTAGGGTACTATTCACATGCTTATGCCATTCTCTTTAATAACGTAGCTGATATCATATCCATCCACCACAGCATGTCTAGATCCAACAAGCCACAATACAGGGTTGCCACAGTTTGATGTTGACAAAATTGAGGTGCTGAGAGAATGCCAACCAGGATTGGCAAAAAATGGATGGTGGCATTATTTCCTGACCATTCATTGTGGTGCTTGGCATAGGATTATCTGGGTGCAGATCAAGGTTCCTGCTCAGCTGATGTTGGTGAAGCCAGTAGGTGCCTATATCAAGCATAAGTATAGCATTACAGATGCTCAAGTTCAAGTTGAAGAAGGATCATCTAATCTTTATGTGTGGAATGTTCACAAGGTAATCCAAGCTCCTCAAAGATGACCCTAATGAGTAGTGTTTTCAGGTCCAGTTACTGGACTGGCAAAAGATCAGCAACCAGACTGGACTGGACTGATTAGGACCAGTTTGGGTGATTGCAGTCTTTTGATATTTCAGAAAATTCAAAAGACCAGACAAAACCAGTTGCAACTGGTGCAACTGGTCTGGACAGCCACCCCCTATGTAGGACTACCTCCCCTGATTTTCCTATATTTATCTATTTTTTGTCTGATTTTCTGTGGCTGATTTCTTTAATCATGTCTGGAAAATGACATCTGACCCAGAAATAATCATATCTCTGGTTTCTCTTGGCTGAATCATGTGATTCTTGGGTCTATAGAAAGTTAAGGCTCAGTACTACATTCCAGCCCATGGGTCTGAAGCATGATTCCCATGGAAATATTGGTCTTTTTCCAAAACCAGACTGAACTGGTTGCTTGAGCAATCATTCTCAATGCAAGACCAGTTTTGGTAGGTCTGGTTGGGTTTTTTGTAAATCCAGTGGTTCAAAAAGACTGGTTCCAGTCCAGTTGCCTTATTTGGAAGGCAGAAAACCAGACCAGACCAGACCTAAGAACACTACTGATGAGCTGGAGCATGACCTCCATTTGAATTACAAGGATTAACTAAATCAGCTGGTCAAGAAGGTGCATTAGGACAAGATGGATACTTGAGATTCTGTTGAGCTCTTCAACCCCCTTAACATGTCATCATAGAACTCTCATAGCAACCATTTGTAGTCACAACATAGCATACATTGTACAAAATCTCATGAATGTGTATGTGTTCACTTTGGCAATGTAGCTCCAGTCACCAGCAACTTGCTTAGCCTTGCTGCATACATTGGATCAGCTCAAAGTTTTTACCACTCTTCAACCAAGTCTTCAGTCTCATACACACTTCATTCCTCATCAACACCCTCTATGTGGCTATATGAAACCCCTTGTTGCAATGGTGAAATCCTATAGGCTGCCATATATCATGTGTGACATCTGTTGTGTGCATGGATGATGGTGGTGCCAGGCAATTTACAACTGACTTGAACCAAGACTGCCAACTCAAACCTATATACTCCATGAAATAATGTTTACAACCGAATAACTTTACATATGTAGATGGGAGATACCAATTTATGGAGGTGATTGGAGCTGGGTCATTCAGTGAGTGACTCAGTTTTTATAAATGTGTTAACTATATTGTACAGGTGAGGTGCATCAAGCAAGTGACCTGGCAGTTGGCAAAGAAGATGTTGTTATCAAAATCAAGCATTGTTGGATGTTTTCCTCTACCTTGAAACATGAATTTGCTGTACTCAGCCAACTTGCCAATGTTGAGGGTATCACTCATGCACTTTGGTTTGGGGAGAAAAATGGACAAAACATACTCATACTCAACTGGCTGGATCCCTCTCTGCAACAAATTGCCTGCAACCACACTCTTATAGTATATGGCATTGCTGATGTTACTAAATAGCTGGTATGTACTGTATGCATTTGTATGGAGGCAACCAGGTGGCAGTGCATCACAGCCCTTCCTGACTCTGAGTTAGCAACTGGACCCCCTGTTATGTGTTATGTTGCTAGTGTTAGCAACTATATGGTATTACTTGTGTTACACAACCAATAATTTAGCAACCTAGATCAGGGACTCAGATGAGAAAATATTTATGGCAAGGCAGAATGGACAACAGGCTGTGTTTTGCATTTCAAGCAAATGAAAACTTTTTTTGAAAAACTACAGTACAGTATGAGACTGGACTCCAGGGTAACCATGATTCAGATGACCACATTGTTACTGATGTGGACAATAATGACTTGGATGATGAGGACACTAATGTTCCATCCAGTGCAGTGATTCAAGCTGTGCTCAGAGTGGCTGTTGTTGATATGGGTATGATGCCAGCTGAGGTAGATGTGATCCCTTACTGTGTTGATAGTGTGGAAAAGGGTCCTGGAAACTCATTGGTGGCTGCTGGGGAGCATGAAGACATATGGGCTTTCACAGATTTCAATGCATGCTTGCAACCAGCTCTTTTACTTGCTGTGCATTACTTTTCCTACTGTTACTATTGTTAGCAAGCAACACCCCTGTTATGCATTATTGTTAGCAATGCAACCACCCTAGTGTTACACATTATGGTTGCCTCCATACAGATGCATACAATATCCCATCATTTGTAATGTTGACTCATGTTGGCAGTCAGCCAATTTTTAACTTGGGTGTATGCTGACTCTGACATTCAACTGTTAGGTTGATTGTCTGCAAAGCATCCTTGGCCTAAATTTCATTCATTGATACATAAAATCAAGCAATATTCTAATCAGCCATGGTTCACAAGCACATTGTATCTATCTCATTGATTTTAATCATGCCACAGAGTACCAGCATCTGAAAACTTGACTGCATCACTGTTTTCATCAGAATCTGCCATTTATTGGCACACCCTCATTCACATCAATCAACAGCTACCTCAGACATGAGCTGAGTAGGCAAGACAACCTGGAGTCACTCACTTATGTCATACTCTACTTATTTTGCAGAACCTTACCATGGATGAAAGGCCCATGTGATGCTATCCTAGAAAAAAAACAGCAGGTGAACAAACTTCTTCCCAATGTTCCCAATGAGGTGAAACATTTGCTGGATTACACAAGAAACCTTGAATACAGCACAAGGCCCAACTATCACTACATTTGCAGGTTGATGCACTTGCTTTGCAGTTGTTCTGAGTCAAAGGAGCTCCACATGAAACCAAAGTGCCAATGGGGCAAGGGAACAGCCCAAGACAACCAAGACAACTCTCGTGCCAGTGAAAGGTAACATTTTATTAGAATTCACTGTTTCAAACATCACACTAATCCATCAACATAGCCAATGATATCTTCACTCAAATGCTATGCCAATGAAAAGCAGATTTCCCCCCTCCATGCCTTCTAAATCTCTTTGCCACAGTACTTACATTTGTCAACAGCCCACAGGTCATTGCTTTGATTACAGGGACTGTTGAAGGGCTCAACATATGTTAATAAGTTGTATTTCTGACTTTCTTTTCCTTTTTTTATTTTGCATCCATTGTGTCCTTTCTAAGCTGTAACTCTACATGTAGTTGTTGCATTTATCACCAGCCCAACTCAAGCCACTTATATTTGTCATCAAATGGGACTGCCACCATACCAGCTTAAGGTGGCTGAGCTGTGTCAGCTCTATGGCTGGTGTGGTTCCACTCTAGTAATCAAACAATGGCCATAACCAGAAATAGCTGAGCCGAGTAAAGCAGAGCAGAGCCACAACATCACTATCCAGGACTGGTTGCAATTTGATTGCCTTATTGGAGGTTAAAAAACTGGACTGGATTGGAATCCCAAACACTATAGATTCATATATTCCACCTTTTTCATGAAAAACCCTCTTATTTTATTTCCTTAACCATGGAAACCCACAAGACAATGGGAGGAATTGAAAGATGAATAGAAGCCCAGGTTTGGTGCCCCAAATTTACC
>JBBPMA010001559.1:0-10168 GCA_038090075.1 Xanthoconium purpureum | reverse complement strand
GGGTCTGCCGGAAGAAGGTTCCTATCGTATTGGTCGTAACTGGCTTGGAGTACCAGCGGGACGAGATGGAGACGTGGTGGGCTTCAAACGAAGCGACGCTGCGGAGGAACGGAATGTCATTCGATGGTCATGCATGCGTGACCACAGTCACCGTCGAGGACCCTATCACACAGAAACGACGCTTGGAATCGAGGAAACTTCTGCAAGAGATCGTTGTGAAGTACTCCGGACTCCCAGCTTGGAGGACCGACCTGTCGTTTACATCGCGGGTCTTGACCTCTGAATTGTTCCGCAGCATCCTCCGCGGGTCACCCACTACTACCAGCCTGGAGAACAATACGAGCGCCCGGAAGGTGATCATCTGCGGCTCCTTCGCCGAGCTCTTTCCGGTGGCTACAGCTGCCGTGGACACAAGGATGCGCCAAATAGGCGATAGGCACTACGAAGTTACACAGGTGGACATACGTGCCCTGGATGCAGGCACATTCGGGCCACTGGAGGGCGGTTGGGGCGTGCTCGTTTTCTACACTTCCTCTCTTGAAAATAACCAAATCCGGTCGAGCGACGTCAATTCGCTGAAGATCTTCTACGAGGTCGCAGGTGGTCAGATGTGTCCCATGGTTGTTATATTGCGGGGCTGCAATGACGACCAAATCGCGCGGGTGTGCCAGTTGCAGGTCGCCTCATGTCACAGTGACATTCATGCACGTTTCATCCCCTTTCCCAGCACAGACGACGCGCGAGCGAACCTGGAAGAGATGATCGAGCGTCTATACACTGAGAAAGTCGAGGAAAAGACCCTTCAACTCTCCAAGAAACAGTCGACTAAGGAGCTGCTCCTCAGAGTCGCGGCTCTGGCCCGTATGTTGAAAGCACTGTTCTATACCCCCCTCGTTAGCTCTTAGACTGCCTACCTTCTTCAAATTCCAACACTGATCTATGTTAATTCTGTACTGCTTTCTCTCTCTTTCTTTGCACTAGGCGATATGCTAGGTCGTTGAAAGAACGGAAGAACAGATCAACGAGTGCTAAGTAGTTATTATTCCTTGCAAGACACCAAGGTCCTCCGATCCGTCAACCGTATGAGCATTGCAGAACCGCTCAACCCATCTGCTGAGGCACGCAATGTCTTCAACGCAGCCGACGAAGACATTTGCCAAACTGCGTTGGATGCAAAAGCAGCGCGCGAAACGAAGGTAGATGATGGCGACGACGACTCGGAAGCACTGGGTGAACCCGTTGAGCTGACCCCATCTCGCAGCGAATCACTTCAAGCCGCGTTGGTTTTGGGGTGATATTTCAAGGAACTTGATGATCCGTTCATGTGTAGGCTGGAATTGATGATCGGGAGGAGGACTTGGGTCCTTGAGTTGCAAGGTATGAAGGCGACGAAGATTACTGCATATTTTGCAACCAAATAGTTCTTGTACATACGCTACACAAGTCTTTGATGTATTTAGACGTCGCAAACTTCGTTCTATTCACCCCAACCCATATCCCATACTGTGTGATAACCCATACCCCCAGGTCTATGCAGAGTCGACTGTTGAGGTTTGCCGTTTTTCCCAAACCTGTCCTCCGAGGGTGACCTTCAGCACGACCCAAACGTGATATTCTTTCGCCAACGGCGGATGGCTCCCTTCCAATGGACCGTTCTGTAGGCCGTGTACGTTGTACAACTCCAAGAGGTCCAACCTTACGCTTCTGCCTCCCTTTCATAACCGTTTGCAACGGGCCTCAACCCTCAACCTCTACGTACCCACGCTCTAGCACCAACTCGCCACCTAATTATGTGCCCTCGTCCACTACCACTTCCACCTACGCATGGATAACACCGGGTCTAGTGCATCACCGAGTTCTCGTTCCATCTGCCACATGTCACACATTGCGCCATCCCAAGTTCAGGACACCAGTGCGTCATTTGCCGCGTTGCGTCCACGTCTGCTTAGCCTGTCCCAGCTCACTGATGTGTGCAGTGACATACAGACTCGCTATGGAATGTGCCCTCCTGCTTCCATATCTGTACTTAATTGACGTGAGGCATTCTCAATCATGCTCTTAGCATGAGTTATCGAACATCTTGTTATGCCCACAGCCAACTTGCTGCGCATATATCGCCTCAAACCTTTTCTGGGAAGTCGGCGGTTATCCTCCAGAGCCACGTAAAAGTGGTGCAAATATTCCTAGCGTCATTCACATGCTCAAATCTCAGAGGCTTCGGCATCCAGATGCAAAGGGGGTGAGAGAGAGTCGAACTAAAGGTCAGTCGGCGGAACTCGGAGACAACAATAACCAGGTAAACGTGAGGCAGCGCGGCCTCGTTTTGGAACTCATGTTCTGCGGTTGCGTTTCTAGACGATACGATGGCTCGTTCGGGGCTTTACTAATACACATGATGCTGCATATGCTGCCACCAATCCTTTGGAATGAACGTCTGGATCGCGATTGATGCGTGTCGACAGCAGCAGTCACATTATGAAATTCATATTATTCTGCCACACCGACTACGCACTTCCACGGAGATGCGAGGGTTCACGTCCAAGATACGGTCTGCATGTGTCCGCAGGAGACCCAGATGGATTCTGGCACGTTACTCTGTTATTCCGGATACGGTCGAGGTGCTTGCAACTTCGTTCTAGACATTCAAAAAATACCTGAACTCCACTCTCCTAGAATCTTCGTTCATGTGCCATAGGCAGATTCCAATCCGCTGAGACAGTTTTCCTTAGGCCCTATCGTGTCCCAGATTCTGTGCGCCTTGAAGAGAAAGACGAAATTCATCCAAAGAGTCGCTAAATACCCACTGTTAACCACTCGCTGCGAAAGGACATCAGTGAGACGCAGGTAGGTCTCGAGCGTCCATGTACACCCTGCGGAGTCCTGAAAACTAGTTTCAGTATCTAATGGATATGCACAATGCCCGAGTCCTCCCTGGACAACTTCCACAACCCGATTTTCCTACACCTCCTGATAGTGGTCCTTCATGCTTGGAACCCAATACGACCACAGTGCAACGAGAGGAGGTAAGCTTGAATAACGGTGTTTCTTTGTGCAGCTGACGGTGGATAGAGTGAGGTCGCACGCCTGAGGCTCTCACGTCAACCTAGGAGGGTCCGAGAAGAACGAAAAGAGGTAAGGTAGAATGCCTCTGTGATCCTCTCTGCGACCAAGCATTTCCTCCACAGGATTGTTCACACGCTGGTACTCAAAATGCTTCGGTATATCCTCCTGCCAATCAGCCCCCGGTCGTAAATCTCGGCGACCAATCTGCTGGTAGTAGTGGAAACTACAACACATTTCCCGTCGTTCCCAGTGGAGTAGAGGATAGTATCACACCTTCAGGTCCGCGTCAACCTAGGAAGCCTGCCGGACAACGAAAAGAGGTAAGGCCGATCGACCCTGTGTTCCCTTTTGCGACTGAGCATTTTCTCTGTAGGATTTCCGAGTCACACACGTTGATGCCCCGAATACAGCATATACTCCACCGGATCAGCGCGAGGGTAGTTTCGCATCTTCAGGTTCCTCGCGTCAACCTAGGAAGCCTGCTGGACAACGAAAAGAGGTAAGGTTGAACGACCCTGTGTCCCCTCTCGTAACTGAGCATTTTCTCCGAAGGATCTCACACGCGTTGATGCCCAGAATGCAGTATATACTCCACCAGGTCAGCACTCGGTGGTAGATCTCGGAGACGAATTTCCTGGTAGTAACGGGGACTGCAACCCACTTCCAGCTGCCTCCAGTGGCGTGCAGGGTGTCACGTCTTCGGGTTTCTCGCGTCAGCCTAGGAAGCTCCCTGAACAACGAAAAGAGGTGGAGTCGAATGATCCATCCTCCGTTCTGCGAATGAGCTTCTTTTCCTTAGGATTTCCAAGATCCTGACATCCCAACCACCCTCACATATACCAAGCCTCCGCCACAATACGAGGCTCCTAACATCCCGGATACTGGGCGGATCAGATCGGCCTCTGAGGAAGGAAACGAGGTAAAGCTTTATGTCCCTTTACCTCCTCGCTACTGAGCATTCCCTATAAGGGCTATGCTCCAAATATTGTCTTCCTTGGTGAAACTGGCGTTGGGAAGTCATCCGTCATAAACTTGATCGCCGATCAAAAACTTGCGCATACCTCCAATGATGCGCTCAGATGCGCTTTCCAGCACAAACGGTACCCCATAAAGCTGAACAGGACGTCGTGTACCCTATGGGACACGGACATCACGGGACTGGACGAGACATCCGGGGGGAGTGTAGTTGCGAAGGAAGCAGAAACCAATCTGAAACAGTTGATACAAGAGTTGGCGCGTTCTGGGGGCATCCATCTCATCATCTATTGCATCCGCGGTACCCGACTTACTAGGTCGCTCAAACGCAACTACGATCTGTTCTACGCCATGATGTGTCAGAAGAAAGTCCATGTTGCGTTGATCGTGACTGGGTTGGAATACGAGAAAGGCGAGATGGAGAAGTGGTGGACTACGAACGAGGCAGTGCTGCGGCGCAACGGGATGCGGTTCGATGCTCATGCATGCGTGACGACACTTGATACCGACGATCACATCATACAACAGCGGCGCTCCGCTTCGCAGTCACTCCTGCGCGAGCTTGCTGTCAAATACTCCGAGCTCCCGGCTTTCAAAATCGACCAATCACCTCTATCACGGGTCTTGTCAACGCCCTCGCTCCACAGCATCCTCTATGGGACATCCTCTACGGGTAATCCGGGAAAAACCATACGGAAGGTGGCCGTGTGTAGCTCTTTCAACGACTTCTCGCCAGGAGAGACTGCTGTTGGGAATAAAAGCACAGGTGAGATAGGTGATAAGCAGTACGAATTTCTCCGCCTGGACAAGCATGCTCTGCACAAGGTCGCCCCGAGAACCCCGGAAGACATTGGGGGCATGGGCGTTGGCCTGCTCGTTTTCTATACCGCCGCTTTGGTCGATGATCACATCCCGTCGGCAGACGTTGACGCGTTGAGGAAGTTCTACGACGTTGCTGGTGGTCAGACATGTCCCGCGATCGTCGTCCTACGAGGCTGCAATGATGAACAAGTTGCTTGGGCGTGCAAGGTTGACGTCGCCTTGCAGCACAGTGACATCCGGGCACATTTCTTCCCACTCCCAGGCACAGACCGCGCACGCGAGAAGTTGGATGAGTTGATCGAAAGCCTCTGCATTGAACGGGCCGAGGTCAGGTGGCCATCAAAACTCTTGAAAAGATACAAACCTTACAAGTGACTCCTCGCGCCCCGTGTGGACTGTGTCACTTCAATAGACTGCGTGCGTGGCAAATGGCATGATCGTGATGCGGAGTTAACATGGGGGCTTCTCAGTCTCGTTGGAATGCACGACTTATGGTAATTAGAACTAGGGTATTTTAACTACGTTTGTATTATGTGATGTCCGCAACTGTATGCTAAGTATTTATGTAACATGAGACGTGTTGATTCAGCGGACCGAATTCACTTTCAGGACGTAGACCTGCCTTGCGTTTAGTGCTTCAACGTTGGTCCCTTCGGGCCACTACAGTCTTCAGATGTCGCTACGGTCGGGCGGGCGCAGGCCCGGGAGAGAGGAGCGGAAGGAGTGGGGACGGGCGAGAGCGCGAGGCGCTCTTCGGCCCCAAACGACTGCGCGAGCCCGTTCGGAGGCGTGAGCTGTAGGGCGGGCGGAAAAGCCTCGCAGTGAGTGCCTGAGGGGTGACGTGCAGCTGCGCTTGAGGCCCAGTGAAGGGGAAGCTGCGAGGCGCTGAGAACAGAGTTTTGAGGCAGGGTGCAGTGGGTGCGACGAAAAAGAGGGCTCGCGGTTGAGCGAGCGGGACTGGACGAGTGAGGGAGTAGCGGCATGGAACAAAGCTGACGCTGCCCTGCTTACCTACGCTCGTCCAAAGACATCGCGACGTGACCTCACCCTCACGCACCGTTGTCTTGAGCGATGCCAGTAAACCTGGCGATGGGTCCGACAGTAGTTGTTACGGGTGTCAGGGTGCACGCAGAGATGTCGAATTCTCGCGCTGGATCAATCTCAATGTCCATTCCCTCAACACCTGCCAATGAAATCATCTTTGCTGTACCACCGTCCGAAGCTTCCCCGTCGCCGCCTACAACCTCCCATCCCGTCGCTGCTGAACCGACCTCGCCGCCCACCCGAGACCACCTTCCGCCACCTTCCCCACACACCGTTCTGCTCCCCATGACCCCCACGATGCCGACTCCCGTTACGCACGTGGGGTCTCCCGTTTCACGTCCCCGTTCGCGCCTCTCCTCGCCGGCGTCCCCACCGCCCAGCTCACGCCCCGTCAGCCCTGCCATGAATCGATCACGCGCAGGGTCGCCGGCACCCGCTGCGGTCGTGCGTGCGAAGTCGCCGTCGCTTGGACAGCCACCCACTGCATCGCATCTGCGTAGGAGGATGCTGGTGTCGTTGCCGTTTGCCGTTTCTTCGAGGCCGGCGTCGCCCACTCCTGGAGCACCGCCGCTTCCGAGGTGTACGCCTGCGAGACGGGCTGTGCCGCCGCCCTCGGCGTCTGGGGATACCAAGGCCACCGAGGAAGGGCCCAAGGGGGAGGTAGTATCGTTCACTGGGACCGCTACTGCTCCCGTTGCCGAGCCCATTTCTGGAGCGGATGTGCATAAGGCAAGTGAGGTGGAGGTCGTAGCGGAAATGAAGAGCAGCGATGTCGAAGCGAAAGGGGGTGCTGAAATTATTAGAGAAGCCAGTGCTCCCGAGGCGTTGTCTGCGCCCACACCCACGGTGGAGGCTGCTCCGGGACCCGTGGAGGACACAGTCGGCGACATGGTAAACAGCTCGTCTGTTCCTGAACCCGCGCCCACGACGGAGGCTGCTATGGAGCCTACAAAGGATGTTATAGTTGCCGTTGTGGAAGGAACAACGAGTGGTACATCCGCGACGACCGTCCCGGATTCTCACAGGCACCCTCCTGCCCTGGAGGGCGATGGTTCCATGTCTGTGGACACAGCAAGTACAAAACACTCGTCGAGCTCCGAGGGCGAAGGTTTTGCGAGCGACGCGACACGGGAGGAGCGCACGTGGAAGGAGTTGGTGAGGCTAAAGGAAGACATGTTTTGGGCGCGAACCGGTGGGATACGTACGGGTATTTACGGGGTATGGGTACGGGTTTGGTAGGTGATACCCGGGGTTTACCCGTGCTGATCCCTAGACGTCTTTACAGCCAATATACACATGGTTCATGTTATTGCTCCGCCTCGATCTACTGTATGTAGCTTGCACTAGGAAACGCAAAGTCAGTCTTCCGTTGTTGTTTCCCCTTTTACATAGGTTGGGCAAGGTTTCTGCCGACGCCAGGCGCCACTTCCCGAGTCGCTAGACATCAACAAGCAAGGTTTCAGCTGCTGCAGGGCCTAGGCGGCATTTCACCGAGTCGTAAACCAAAGCATATACGGTAGGAAGCTAGGATATGGAGTAATATCGCTGACTGACATACTGAGCAATGCTACGCTACCACATCTTTACTAGTAAGTATCTCCATCAACTTTTGTGCGTCATTATGAGGAAGCGTACAGTCTATCTCAAGCCTCTTCAATAAGTCTTTTTTCTTCACAGGTTTCGCCAAGAATGACCTTAGCAGGTGGAAGGTTTTGATAAACCAGTTGCTTTTCTCTGCCACGCGATAAGGTTTGGAGTTACGTAAGGCATTGAGCAACATGTCTCGAAGAACCTCCTGCGATTTTTCCCTTTTCTTCGCGTGCACCTGTATGTCAGCCGGAACGGCAGTGATGCATGCGTGCGCAACGGAGTCGATGCCATATTGCTGAAGCGTCGCTTCGTTCCTGGTCCACCAGTCCTCCATGGTGCCTTCCAGCTCCAGGTTGGTGACAACAATTGCGAGAGGAACCTGAGACCCACACAGGATCTCGAAAAACATGCGATAGGTTCGTTGCATTGCGACGGTGATGCTCCCTGCTCGGATGCAGAAAAGGAGGAGATCGACACCACCAGCGTCGTGCAAGGACACAATGAGCTGGTGAGCATTCTCCACGGCGCCCAAGAACGTGTTGATATTCATTTTTGGCTCTTCGAGGCCAACAGTGTCGAAGATGCGGACTTTTGTCCCTTCACCAAAGGTAAATGGATATGCCTTTGCACCTAGCGTGCAACCTTCTAGGCCCGAAGAAACTCCAGCGACCTCGTTTCCGGTCATCAAGTTTATCACGGAGCTTTTCCCGACCCCAGTCTCTCCGAAAAGGATAACGTTTTTGGGTCTACAATCGGAGTGTACTGACAAAAAAGAATAACGTTGGTGATGCTCCTGGCGTTCTACGGATTGACCTACCAGGACTTGTGCCTTCGTACGTATGATCTTGGATCCGTATGTTGCGCTCCGAGACTGGAACATCCCCATCTCAAAATCCTGTTAGGGCTCGAGAGGCGATTGCCCATATGATTGGTTAGCCTACCTTTCCTGCCGGAAATACTGTATGCGAAAGCGTATGGTGGAGCCTTTTCCTCCGACGCGCTGAGAGAGGAGCCATATGAAGAGTAGTCCATATTCCGACCCAACAAGTGTAACTTTCGACGAGAATGATCCTCTCGATGTCTAGCAAGCGATCAAAAGACTGGGCTGAAGAACGGAGTGCGTGTTTGGGAACTTGAGTTTGTTCTTGTGAATCCAAATTAACTTCATTATAACTTAGACCGTCGCGGCCACCACCGGGCCAACCCAATCCTAGAAGCAAGACAACGGTGGGCTCGCGCAGTGGAGGGTTTTTTGATTTCGATTATGGGCGAGTCGCCGAGTGGAAGTGCTTGAGCTCCTGGCCTGCGCAGGGCTTCGAAACACCTTCAGGGATTGGTTCATTCCCACTTGGGGCTGTTGCAATTTGTGACGATGAAATGGTGGTACATTTGTATATGAAATGAATCCTTTAGCGCTGACAGCCTTATCACCCCTTCCAATAAGAAGTTTCATCGACTTTCCTGGTCTCATTAGATCCGATTCGCCTTCCTTTGACGACCCTCTTGATGATAATATCACCAACCCTGTGTCCCCAGCATGTCCACTCAAGGCTTGCGATTGATGCGCCGCAAAAATTTCATTTACCTTGAGGGTTCGAATCCATTGCTGTTCTGTACTGCGTACGCCTTAGGGTGTCACAAGGATCTCGGCCCTCCAGTGCCTCGCATTCGCCTGGCAGAAAGGCCAAATACAGCTAAAGGGCCACCGAATCATATCGACCATAAGCCAACATCAGGAGGGTGGCACGGGCGGATACGCGTACCACCCCACCAAACCGCGTTGAGAGGGATACGATGAATACTAACACAATAGGACTCCCCACTAACCGTGACAGTCAGAGCAAACAACCAAAGGAAGCAGTAAGTAGAATAGTCACTTACCTGGACATTTGACTCAAGCATACTGCGCTTGCTGCAGAAAGGCGTCCGTGAGACGCAGGACACTACCAAGCACAACACAGATGCAGGCAAAGGACGAGAGGTAAGGTTGAGGGTCCCTGTATTCCGTCCCGTGGTTGATTATTTTCTCCGTAGGATTCTGTACGCACCAGTACTTCAGGTGGTACATTATCGTCGACTCTTGGATGTCTCCCCAGGAAACGCAATTTAGATGCTCCCCCAGATACGAAAGAAAATCATGAAAACCAAGGTCAGCCGGATATGTACCATGTCACTACCGAGCGCAGCACAGACACAGGAAAAGGACCAGAGGTAAGGCCGAGTACCCCTGTACTCCATTCCGCGGCTGAGTGTTTTTTTCGTAGCATCCTGTACACACCAGTACTTCAAATGGTGGACTATGGTCGAGTCCTGGACGTCTCCCCATGAAGCGCAACCTATCTCCCGAGGTAAAGTTGAACGGCTCTGTCTCCTCTTCGTTAATGAGCACCTTTTTATAGGCGATAGACGCCTTTCCTCCAAATATTGTAATCTTTGGTGAAACCGGTGTCGGGAAATCATCCATCGTAAACCTGATCGCAGATCAAACACTCGCACGTACCTCCAACGACGCGATCGGGTGTACTTTCCAGCATGACCGATACCTTATCATGCTTGAGAAGATGTCGTGTGCCCTCTGGGATACTGCGGGATTGGACGAAGGTTCTGAGGGGACGGTTCCCGCGGAGCAAGCGGAAAGTAACCTGAAACAATTGATACAAGAGTTGACGCATTC
>JBBPMA010001558.1:0-10180 GCA_038090075.1 Xanthoconium purpureum | reverse complement strand
ACAACAATCTTCTTGGAGGATATCTTTGGGTCATCATCATGGCTTCCCTTGCATACTTCAGCACAACCATTTCTCGCGAAATCTCGCTTCATAGCAAGAGAACCGTCCCTTGAAGAAGTTCTTCACACCATCCTCATGAACCACTTGCTACCCTTCGCCCTTGCTTTGCTTACCTTGCTTTACCAGCATCGTCTTCACTGATACCCTTACGTCCAGCAGGCGGGTCTCGCAGAATCAAACAAAACCATGCAATTATTCCAGCCATTCGTGTCTTTGAATAGAATTCGTCAAACATAACTCGCAGTGAGACTCAGGTACTCGAGGATGGTTTGTGTGGGTTCCAACTGTCCATTCCGACGTAAAGTATAGAATCCAAAAAAAGGTCATAGTTTATTGAGTTGTCCGTCCATTCCATTCGTGTCGCCAAGTGCGTAGAGCGCGTCGAGTTCGGCCTTATACTTGGCATAGGCATCTCTGCGTCGCAGTTTGAATGTCGGTGTCAACGTGTTGTCCTCGACGCTGAATGGGTCCATGCTCAGATGAATGCGTTTCACGAACTCAAACCTAGAGGCAAAGCAGAAGAACAAGTCAGCTGGGGTCTGGAAAGAGGCAAGAGTCATCCCTACCCAACTAGCTGGTTCTTTCGCGCTACCTTGTTGAGCAACTCGAGGACCTCCCGGATCACCCTGGGATCTTTGACTGCTTTCTTGAGCGCTTTAGTATCATCGGGTGCGACCTTCCTTCCGAATACACCGGCCACCAAGGGTGCCATGACAACGGGATCGGGGATCACGACTGCGACGAGATAGGACTGCAGAGAGTCGCCATGCACGTAGATTTGTTGTACGATCGGGCAAGCAGTGTACGTGTTCTCGACTTTCTCGAGTGCGACGTACTCGCCTTGTGCGAGCTTCATGATGTTCTGCAATGAGTAACGGGGTGTCAGTGCATCAATGAAGATAGGCACGAGGAAGGGATACACACCTTGACCCTGTCAATGATCCTGAAGCGGCCCTGGCTATCGACTTCGGCAACGTCGCCCGTGTGTACCCACCCATCTTTCAAAGTATCTTGAGTGTTCTTCTCATCTGACGCCATGTGAGTTTACAGTCGCGCAGAGGTCTAACTGCGTACCTTTGTAATATCCAATGAAACAGTTCATGCCACGAACGCAAAGTTCTCCACGGGGGTTAGGTTTGTCCTCGGATGTATAGTTCATTGCAGGCACATCAACCAGTTTCAGTTCGTTAATGGGTTGAGGGGGTCCAATGGTACCACCGCAGGTAGGGTCGTCTCTAACGGTGTGCGTGCAAGTACCACAGTTCTCCGTCATACCGTACCTGAGATGAATATCAACCTTTCACATCGGGCCGGAAACTCTGATGCTCACCCTGAAAGACGAAAAGAATTGGGAGATCGTCGGAGACAAAAGAATACAGAGCGTACCTTCAATAACTTCACAGTAAAGAGCGATCTTCATGAAATCGATCACCTCGGCACTGATTGGAGCTGAACCCGTGCTGACTAGAACCACATTGCCACCAAGAACTGCTCGAATCTTGACAAGGGAACATCAGCTGCCAACACTTATATACAGGAATGTTACATACCTTGCTAAACACCAGAAAGTCCCATAGTGGGTGTGTGCTGACACCGGTTTTGTGTAACTGGTCAAGTTTGGTTTGGACAGCCATTCTGAACAACGCTCCCTTCAGACCTGGTGCACTGCCAGCGGCCATAGCCGACTGGTATACTCGGTTGAGAACACGAGGAACAGCCGGGAAGAGATGAGGCTTTAGGGATTGTGCATCTTCAAGAAGTCTCAGGGGATCGCCAGTGAAAAATCCAATACAACCGCCGAGAACGATCACCGTCAATTCTACCACTCTCTGAAGGGAGTATATGAGACAAAAACTATCGTATAGAAGCATTATAATAACCTCGTATATGTGTGCCAACGGAAGATATGATAGAAGGCAGAGATCCCGAGGTCTGGGAATGCCAATCGTGTTTGAGTACGCCGAGATTGCGAGATTTCCATGAGTAAGAATAACTCCTGCCAAGATATTAAGAAGATAATCAAAATATCAAGAAGTGTATCACCTTTGGGACGGTTTGTAGTTCCCTGGTAAAGGCAAGCGTCAGAATGATAATCACATGAGCGATCAGGAGAGGCATACAGAGGTGTAGCACAGTGATGCGATCTGGTCGGCCGACGCGGGCAGAGGGTCTATGAGATGTGCTTCACCGAAGGTTTCAACTGAAGGTCGAGCGTTGAGTAACTGACGAGCCAGGGAATTACAGAAGCGTACTCTCGCTCAGTTCCTTGATTTGCACACCAACAGTTTCGGCCCACGAAGAAAGCGCGTGGCGTACTTGTTTCTCTAGGGGGTCAAGGGACACGATCATTTTCACAACAGGGATTTTCAAAGACATCTTGAGAAGTGTCGGTATGTGGTCTGCGGTCGTAAATATGATGGAGAGTGAAGAGTGATTGATGCTACGGTACGGGTCAGTTCATGATAATTGACCTTCTGAAACACCGTACATGAAATCTACGAAAGGATCAGCTTACGACACGCATTCATCAACGGTTCTATCTCACCAACCGAATCCGCTCCCAGGGTGTCGTACAGGCTGACACCAACTTTGCCGTAGGCATGAAGGGCGAACTCGACGATTTGCCACTCTGATTTTCGTCAATGTGCTATGGCGTGAACATCCGCTTACTACTTACCTGGTCGATTTTGTGACCAGATACCAACTGTTTCCATGTCTTCCGCTTTGAGGACTCCCGACCTGAAGAGTTCATGCAATGCACTACCAATTCTGCGTCTCCTGGCGTCCACTTGTTTGTAGGTTTGCCATACGTAAGGTCCAAACTTCAATGGCTGCGCAGAGATGATGGGTCTGTGACCAAAAAGTCTAGCGTCTGGATTCTGGCGATAACCATTCTCGAAAATCTCTGGCAGCGTCTTGGGAACCCCGGGTGTGTTGACATCGACAAAACCATACAAGGCTACGATCTCGTCAGACAGTTGAACCACATCATGAAAATGCAGTCACCATTCCGATAGTGTGCTGTGTGGAAGAGTGAATCGAAGTATTCGGGGGATGTAGAGAAGAAGGGCGCATACCAGTTTGACCTGGCCGTTTGGTTCCCAGTACAGGCACGGACTGGGCCGAGTAGTCGATCTTCTCTAGCGGGGGAATTATGGTAACCATATTGCTCGCTGCGGGGATGTAGAAAGGGTAAGACGGGATAAGACGGGGAGGTAAAGCCAGTTAAATGTCGGAAGAAACTTTCAACCTCAACCGTCAGCCGCAGTGTGTCCATGCTATTCGGTAATCCGGCAACAAACAGCGGATCCGATTGGCCCGTGAGACATGTGTGCGTTGGCACCTGAAAACTGCAAAACAGCTGGCACTCGGTCAGAAGGTCGCTAACACACAAATCACGGGCCAACGAACTATGCTTCGACGACGTGAATAGTGACACGACTCGATGATAAAATCCTACTGTCAATGTTACAGTGGCCAAGTGAAAAATGGGGACGTTGGCACAAACTTTTGACTTCTTGACCCTTGGCACTTGACTGGCACCAAATCTTTGGACTGCGGACCTGAGTCAAACGTTGATGCATTGATGACTGGCTCAGCCTACTGACAGCTTTGCATTCATTAATCGATCAATTGATGGGTGAGACGCGGTCACGTGATATACATTGACAGCTTGAAGCTTGAAGACGCGCATGCTCCCCATTCCACAGTCTAATTAATGAAACCACCTACAGATACAGCAAACTTACCCTCCCAAATCGCCAACCTGCAGGCAGAGCTCGATTTACTCCGTGCTCGGTACGATACACTTCTAGAAGCCAAGAACCGTGCTGCAGAGCGTTACAAAGCCGACTACAAGAAATGGCGAGACTTCAAGAAGTGGCTGTTCCGAGACATCGATACCGATGGTCAGGTCAAGCCATTTCTCAAGAGTGACGAATTTGCTGCGTACACGAGGGCATCTGCGCTTGGAAAACGAAAGCAGTTTGAAGACTTTGGACCGGATGTAGGGGATGCACTAGAAGATGACCACGAAACCAAGGTCCCAAAACAAGAGTTCATCTGTGATGCGAAAGCCAATCTGCCTCATTCCCCCCCGGTAGCCGTTGCGTCCAGGCACCAACGCAGAAAGTCATATCACGGTGAATGCTCGCAGAAGGTTCTGTCACTCTCCCCCAGCCGTAACAAAGATCCGTTTCTGGCGCCACGGTCTGCCATTCGCGATGACAAATCACCAGTAATGATTGATGACAGTGGTAGGTGGGCTTTGTCCCGTCGAATATGTGTGGACTGAGAACACGGTTTGCAGAAGTCCCATGTAAAGCAGAACCCTCACGGTCGGTTCCATTGACGGAGCCTCGCAAGCGCAAGGGAAGATACGCACAAGCAGCGTGCGTACTTTACGGACAGTCCATTAACGCATCATGAAACCATCCATCCCTGTAGGTCGGAAATGGACACGATCAACTCTAGGTTTTCTATTCGGAAAGATAGAAACCACGGTATGGATTTTCAGTTCGACGCTGTCGTTCGCAACCGAGAAGAACGAAAGCATATGCTTGGAAGCGATTGTGAATGTTGTCGTGAGGTACGTGACGATGGTCCTGGTAGGATCCTCTACTGATTGATGTCCCCAGTACTACGAAGCCGTTGAGCCATTACCGGCTTCGCGACAGCCGCTCTGGCGAACACCAACGAAACGCAAAACACCTTACGACTTTTCGCCATCAAATAACAAGGAAAATGCGGATGAAGTAGAGCAACATAAACAACAAGTTTCACGACACCGCCATCACTGGCATAGGCCAAAGACCCCACCTGGTTATTGGGATATTGGGTTCCCCGATACACAAGAAGTCTTGGATATCAATCGGCGTGCGGCGGAGATGCACAAGCGCAAGCTTGTCGAAGTGGAAGCAGAAGCAAAGTAAGCGTCCCAGCTGACATCCAAGACAACCTTTCCTGAAATTATGACTAGGAAGGACAAGGGCAGATACGTAGAGCGTGCACCAAGGACCCCTTGATCAATGTCATCAATAATTCAATGACGGATCTGAAGATGCCTGGGGAAATGTGTCTAGCACCTGGCCTTGTAGAAGCCTCTTTCCCAGACGAATTGGATGGTAATGTCGCGCGAGCCGTTGCCAAAGGCCCGCTGCCGATATGTCAATTCTATGCCAGAGAGGAATATAATAAACTCACCATATTGCGCGAAGACAACTGCATACGGAAGCGGGTGACTCTGCAAAAATTAACGACATGTCCATCAGTCATGAAAATAATCCTTACCTCGACCGTGACCGTACAACCAACAGCAGTGTGGTTTACCTGCAGGTATGTGTCCCCTGGATTCTTGGCTGTCAGATGGCAGTACAGGAGAGCCAATTCCACTGACCGGGCAGTCTCTGAGGGTCTTTACTCCTCAACATGAGGGCAAACAGCGGGAAATGGTTCATGAAAGCCAGTAACGTCTCGCAGCTGGCATACAAAACAATTATGCCAAGCCGTAACTTAAACAGAACGCTCAGGATCGTACCATGAAACGGGAAAGGTCTTACCAGTGCGAAAAGTGTGTAGTAAACTAGGATCGTCGGGAATAGATGAGCAGCGAGAGTGAACAAGATTGTTCCGAGCAACAGCTGGTCGACGTCGTAATCCCAAGTATCCGTGCGATTTCGCAGAATGTTGTATCGTTTGCCTATCGGTTGAGTGTCCGAATTGAGTGAGATGTTGTAGAATCATGCACAAAGGCCAGAGTCCCACCTCTAAAGAGGTTCCATAACGAACCAATCAATAGGAGCACGTGTCGATAGATAGTTGAAGAGATGAAGTAACAAGCATGCAAGTGAGCAGTGAGAACGCTGATAAGATCTAGGGACAATGACAGAGTCATCGTCATGCCGAGAAGGCAGGTGGTCTCCACGACGAAACTGATGGTGGGCAACAGTGATAGGCTATGATGAAGAAGTTCTGGAGTACCGGCGTAAACCAACCACGAGCAAGGAAAAAGCTAAATACCTACTCGTCCATCCTGTTATCAGGCCTATGAACCCATGCGAATAGAATCTGCTCAATTCTGTATTGAGTTTCAAACCTGCAGGCCAGCTATCTAGCCACAATAACACCCGTTGAATGCGAACGGCCAAGGTACTCTGCCAGAGGATCATGATGTGTAAAATTATTGTAAAACTTGGATTCCGTACCTCAAGACCATCAGCTACGATGGCGTTCAGCGCGTCACGATTCTGACACAGGAACTGGCGAAACGCCAGACCAATGATTAGATCGTTTAAAATTACCCAGGTGCTGTTATAATGCCTTCACGATGTCACGAGAGGTGAAAACGTTGACAAATGACTGGAATACCTGTTGTATGCAAGACTCGAGAGCGCTACGTGCCCATTGGATTGGAGGTGCCGCCGTTGGGCTATCTGATACAGCATCATCGCTCGTCCTTCTGTTTGCCGCACTGAGGTGGACTCTTGAGTGCTTCGTTTTCTCGTTGGTAAAAAGGAAGCTACGAACCCGCGAAACTCCATTCTCTCAATTTCGACAAAAAACTATATGTATCAAGAACATCGGGGGCAGACGAGGATGCTATAGCGCGTCGGGGTCGCTCGAGGTTTCTGCCTACCCTTCTGCTCGAGATGCGCTCTGAAGATTGAGCTCGACTACGTTCGATGACTTCCTCGAGTGACTTTGCTGCGTTCCACTATGGAAACATCAGAACGACGCGTGAAAAGTTGGACACTACTCAACGCTCACCATATTAACGATGATTTGATGTTCAGGAAAATTGAGCCTATTGTCCACCTTCCGCGTGAAGTCATGGGCAAGGGATACCTCTATTGGCGCATTCACTTCGCTGGAGAATGGAGGACTCAGTGCGTCGACTTCAGCGACGTAGAACCTCATCGAATTTTTAGCATGGCGGCGATAGTATACGAAACGGAATGGGTTTATTCTGAAGAAATCGTCAATCTTTGAAAAAAATGCGCGATATGGGGATAGAGGTACAGTGACGCATCATGATCCTTGATGTTCGGCGTAGTCAACGGGTGGGACGACGAGAAAGTGGCATATCCAAAGACGGCGGGCATCCCGCACGAAGTAAGAAGGTCTCGGAGATCATTCGACCGGATAGCATTCGTGAGGGCGGCGTCAGCGTCGGCTCGCTGACTGGCGTGAGTAGGACAAGTGGGTCTGAATGGGTTCGATTCACCGTATTTGTGTTGAGGATACCAGCAACACACACGCTGTAATGTTTGATCCAACCGTAGAAGTAACCGTCGTAAAAGACATCACGCGGCCAGAAAATTGTGGACATAAACTGTGGAATCTGAATGTTGTGTCTAGCAGTGAACGACCCGCTCGGCACGCGTCCCAAACCATGGCGGTCCGGTCGGACCGGACGCTATGATTAAAGGTTGTAAGTTCAGGGTTCATACATAATTAACTCCAAGGTTGATGTACACGCAGAGTTGTATCTCTAGGTTGGGCTACTATACAAATTTTCCGTAATAGTCCCTTGGGGAGGCTTCTGTAGGCACTTCCAGTTGAGAAACACTCGGCTTTGGTCGATGAGTATCTACCGCTTCGATGGGTAAGGTATACCTGCAAAATCACCATCAGTCACAGAGAAATAAGCAACTATATGTCTATACCTCTCTTCATCGCAACCGTACGCTTTCGGGGTTAACTTAATCACTGTATGCAACGGAATTTTGATGTAAGGGAGATCCGCTTGGGGCATGTCGTGAAAATACGCGTATCTATTATCATGCCCAAGTTAAGAGAAAGAACGGGCTAGCTAAAAGGAGAACTTACAAGCATCGCAAGATGGCCTGATGACCGAAGATAAGAATGTTTTCTTGTCGTTCGAGTTCCATAATAACAGGCTCTAATCGCACTACCACGTCACGGTATGACTCTCCTCCTCTATAACGATAATTAAACTTGTCTTCGTCACGATTCGCAAAGTCTTCCGGGTATGCTTGCTAAACAGGGATCAGTGGCTTTTCTTTGACCGCAAGGCTAGTCTCACTGACTTCGATCTCTGCGTATGTCATTGCATCACAGACACCAGCATCCAACTCATCCAAGGACTTCCATGTCAACTTAGTATAAGGTAAATACTGTGCCGTCTGAATTGTGCGTTGAAGAGTGGAGGTCCAGACCTGCGTCACATCAACACATAGCATCGACGGAAGGAAGATAGACTTACAGTCAAGGGCGCATGCCCGATATGTTTACGGACAAGCTCCGGGAGTGCTTTGGCATACTGAAGGCCACGTTCCGATAGTGAAGAATCTCCACCGATTTTCCCCTCCACATTGAACTGACTTTCCCCGTGCTACATCTACTTCTCAGCCCGCTCCGCTGAAATTGGAAAAGGGGTCTTACTCTAGAGAAAAAGATGCTCCGAGGCTTCACGTGGAGATTCATGAGATAAAAGCCGATGCGACTCTGCAAATACCCATTGATGCGTGAGAGGGTGACCTCGTTTCCGACGTCAGTTATTCGAAGATAAGAGAGGTGAGGTTCTGTGATGGTCTCGTAGACAGCCTCATACTCCTTGATGCGCCTGACAAAGTCGCGCTGAGCAACCTCTCTCGGGTGATCTTTGTAATCTGGGTCGCCTGAAGAAACTTTGAGAGCCACGTTAGCTGCAATCACAGCAGGGTCGTTGCAAACGGTTTCGATGAATATGACTTGGATTCCCCTTTCCTTGGCAACCCGCGCCTCAATTTTAGCTCTGCAATGCATCAAGTTCAATAAAAGTTGGTAATGACACGCTACTTGCCGTCGACTTCGTGTGCTGTTGGTAGCATCTTTGCGATGCTCAGTGCCATATGTTCGATGCAACCGAAAGAGAATCTCACCGTGTATACCCACGTTACCTCCCTTCTTTAGCCACTGGATTAGCATCTCTAGGCTGTCTTCCGCCAGACTTTCTCGGATTCTGGTTGCCTCTACATTGTTGTGATCAAAATACTTCGCTGTATGATCCTCTTTGATCCCGCTCCTATCAGGTAACATGAGCTCGAGAACATTCCGTGGACATCAATGCATACTGTAATGCCTTTTGCCTGGCACGGGAACGGCGTAGCTGCCCAACGTTGAAGACCTTGGAAGCAGGTTTAGTGTGTGCGTCTCCGGCGCTTGACAGACTGGTTTACCTCAACGTCATACTCTAGCCACTGGAATCCAACTCAGCAAACAGGACATGCACAGTATGAGAATGACAACCTTGAGATATCGCATAAGCTTGTTACTGAGGTATGATTTTCCTCGTGCTGGTAATCCAACCTGGACAGCGCTGTGAACAATCGGGATGAACCCAGGCGAGAGTGACTAGTACCATAGCAAGCACGATCTTGGCTTCAGAATAATCCGGCTTCGCGGCTTGTGGTACTTGTCGATGGGCTGGTCTATGAGGGGTACTCCAGATCACATACCTTTGTTTCCGATCCCCACCACAGAACGTGGAGGGGTTGGTGCCTGAGAGCCTTTGCGGCTAGATGCAGCGGATTCATCGAACCGCTTCAGCCTGTGTGTGCTGCATGAGACAGATAAACTCCGTTTTAGCGAGGACGCGGACACACATGGGACCTCCGGCGCCAAAGATGACCGGGGGATGTCGTTGACCTGCAAGGAGGGCATCGCCGACAAGGCCATCTGCCTGCATATCGTCGAAGACTCCGAGTAGTTTCAGGGGATCCTGGGAAGCGATTGAAGGGAACTGAATGCGATTTTGATCTGCCATCGCGTTTCAGTAACAGGGTCCAGACGATACCGGCAAGTGAGCTAATAAAAGTCAACACGTGCGTGGACCTCATCCTCGATGTCCTCGACAGTGATCTCGCATTCCCTCCAGCCGGAACACGGATTTCATTCGACTCTGTCCACAATACTTGCACTGGACCCTCCTGATCCAGATTGCTTTCTCCTTGCGTTGTACACGTTCCCCCAAACCATCATCATCGACAGACATGAACTCATAGACCGCCGTCTTTCCTTTGAGTTCTGGGGTGAATCAAACCTCGAGCTACCCGTGTTTGCCCTTGATCAGGCCGCTAATTCCCTACTGCTCGTAAATGCCACTCCTACCGATGTTCGC
>JBBPMA010001557.1:0-10196 GCA_038090075.1 Xanthoconium purpureum | reverse complement strand
AGGGTCTGGGACATGCTGGGGACAGTCTGGGGTAAGCTGGCCAGACATAGCCAGTTGGGTACCTTACTAGGGGAGCTGTGTTTCTGTCCAGCTCTGGCCAGACAAAAGCTAGTTTGCTGATGGACTCGGTACAGCAACCAGCTCAAGTCGTGTCTTGGCATTCAAGTTAGCCAGATTGAACTCCTCGGTTCCATGACCATCGGCACTCTGAACAAGATGCTAGCCAAGGCTGGCACAAGCACTGGAGGCAATGAAAATCTGACCTCAGGTGATGGTGCAACTAAATATGGACATGCCCTTCATCATGCGAATCTAGTTTTGCCAATAAGGCCTTATAAGGCCCTTATAATGGTGGGTCCTATTGAAAATAAGTGTCAGACTGTCATCTGCATGTTATTGTATTGAGAAGGTCTTATAAGCAACTTATAAGCCCTTGTAAGGCTATGTTCAGGTATGAATTCCCGTTTGACATTACCAAGTCAAAAAAGTTCATATAATGCTAGAGTGTTTGTCGTGATGTTGTTCCCATCCTCAACGACAGACTTGCCTATGACGAACCCTACACGTCAGATGCCTCTCCTCACCAATATCACATTTGGCTAGCTCAGGTATGACCGTTCCGCAATCTGATGTTAGCTTCACTCAGTATCCGACCCTAGTGCGAGCGCAACAACGCACGCAAACGTGTGGTCAGCAAGATCGACGCCAACATGTCTTGTTACAGTGCCACTCAATGGGATACTCACAAGGGCTACTTCATTACCGTCTGCTCGGAGACACCCCTTGATGTGGACCGCATGACAGAGGCTATTGCGGAGGTCGTCCAGCGTCACAGTGCTTTGCGCATTGCATTCACCTGGAACGAAGAACTAGGAAAACTCGAACAGATCGTTTACCCTGATATCGACTTCAACGCGAGCTTTCCGGAGAACCTGATTCCACAGCCAAGGCATACGAAACAAGTCTCGCGCTCAACAACGAGCAAAACTTCAAACTCGGTTGTCTTCCACTGATCGTCACTACAATGTTCGATATTGGTGACAACTTATGGGCCTTCAACATTATCGTTCACCACATCATTATCGACAAAACAGGCAGTGTCCAAGTTCAAGCCTGCTGCACTGCCCCCCTCGTTGTCCACCGCAGCAGGTGCGTGGCCCACCCTGATTGCATGCGCATCCCTCATGCTCTCGTCAAGTGCGCAAGCCAAATCTTCCCTCAACATCCAGTCCCAGTAAAAAACCCATGTCCACACTCCCATCCGTCCTCGACATCCCAGACTTGCCACCCGTCAAACGCATCCCCACAGATGGCCCTCAACCTGGCCGTTCAAAACGCTTCAAGAACACCCCCTGATCCTTTCAAGTTTACTCCTCAGCCTCCTCCGTCCTTTTCATCCCCCCATCCTCTCTCCCCTACCAAGTTCTCTCCTCAAAAGTTGCCCCTCGACTTTTCAGACCTCGATTCGGTACATCGTTCTTTTACCATTCGCCACACCACTGACGTCCACTAGAAATCCCTATATGACCTCAGAGCGTTGCTCGCCTCTGATCAGGATACCCGCACATTCATCGTGCAAAAGATATCCGACCACATCCAGAATGTTCAGCTTCACGACATCATCACGCTTTCCTTCATCATGTCAGTATTTACCTTTGCATCTTCGTCCTCACCTCATGTCCCCCTAGGTCCACGACAGACGACCCCATTCGCGCCCTAAAAGAGCACATCGCCGCTCTAGACGCTGCTTAAGAAGTCGAGCAGCTTCTGTCCACAGATGCCACAGACAGCCAAAGAAAATGTGCAGATTGCTGATGCCGAACAATGGCCATGCCATTCGTGTGTGTTTCCAAATTCCCTAACCCTCGCATCTTGTTGATTTGTTGTCGGGTGTTGGCTCATGTCGTCTTGCCTTGTTCCTGTGTCGCGTGACCATCATTGTTGCCAGTGATGCATGTAGCTTGCAATCGACGTTCGGGTTGTTGGGATGTCATGGTTACCTAGCACCTTTTAGTCTTGTCTCGTTTCTGCCATCTTCGTCTCTCTTTGATATTAATATTCCATGTAGAATAAGCACACAAAATTTACTATAAGTATGAGCTAGATTGCATGAGTCTGCATGACCGTAAATTCCGCACTTCCGACTGCATGTGACCGTCTTTACAATCACATACCGTTCACCTCAGCTCTCGTCCTTCATGGAAGTGTCGTCCACACCTTCGCGTCCTTTAGGGTAGGGACTGTCGTGTCGCACTCAGGCTGATACAACACGTCCATGGACTGGGCAGTCACGCCCCGGAACGACGCGTCCAGGAACTGCTCGACCGCAGACTGCCGCATCGACAAGACATGAGGGCAGCTATGTAATCGCTCTCGTCGAAAGCCGTGGTGTCGCACATGAAGTGGGCATTGCAGCGATGGACAAGGAGACAGCATGCGTCATGCTTGTCCAGGTAGGTCGGAACCCTGTTTCTCTAGGAGTAGCTCCTTTGACGTCTGACCTGGGCCGCGCGCCAGTACTTCACCGTCTGAAGCTCGCAGATTGTCCGACGTGCATCAAGACGTTGCATCAAATGCACATTCATTATTCTCGTCCCTGACACGTTCACCGCTGCCACGGACGCGACGTGGGCATCTGGCGGGAAGAAGCCGCCGACCACGTCCTTGTTGGTCCAACTTATTAAGGAGGAGTTTCCTAACATACCTGTCGAACCAGTCGCAATGATGTATTGGAACGACGGTGCAGGTGTGTCCATCGTACGTCCGCGACTCTCTCGTCTCCATGTCAGACAAGTGCAGCATATGTGCGTCTCGGAACTATGGCCTGCGCTGATATCGATGCGTGATAAGTACTACGCGGTTTCTGCTGCATGCGCGTTGTTCAAGTACTGTGAAAGCCGCTTAAATACTCGCTTCTCGTCTGCTTCCCTCCGCATACACTATGCACCCGTCGAGGGTACGATGCTGATTGACCCCGAGACAGCGAAGAATCATGAACTCGTCAAGAACGTCGTGCGCAAGAAGTCATCGCACACTCTCTTTGGGTAGGACAAAAGACAAGCTCTCTGACGCTTTATTGATTGAATCTATGAAAACAGGGTCCTTAATCACACGTATACCGCGATGGCTTCTCGTTTATTACGAACCAACATCTTGGCTCCATTGACAGGTACCTGAATTCTTCTTTGATCTCTTCTTTGGTTTGTCAGTAACAGCGATGATGAAACCACCACATTTCAGGCATCGAGGCTATTAATGCCCGTCTTGATGTCATAGCAGGCACTTTAATGATCTGTTATCCTGCATTTTTATCCTAACCCATCTTGCAGAGTTAGTGCAGAACGAAGGTCGGTTCTCCGGGATACGAGATGCGCTGAAGTATCTCAATAAGCTGGATTTCGACAAGTTGGTATCATCGGTCAGAGGAATCGAACTTTACATCCAAAAGTGGCTCACATGTTCGCATTCCCGATTGTGTAGCTCGCAACACTTGAAGTTCGCTCATTGAATTCTGCAAAATCCGCGAGTGCTCGGGTTTCCCAGATGCTCTCTCTTTAGAGTGTCATCAAAAGCCTGCCTTACCTTCACAAAGCGTTGGAAAAGAGCGAATCTTAGCTTCTACAAATCATACATGAGGTATGTGAAGATAACTGGTATAACACAAATTCCACTCCACGGATTCCCCAGATGATCTCGGACAATCGTCTTGCGCTTATTGCGGACCTTATTACGGATAATTTGAATGATGCAGTTGGTCTCAACAAGGTTGGGATTACGATTACTTGGAGCTCCAATCGCTTCACTGATCTTGCTATTATATTCAGGGTGGCCTCGCGGCTGTCAATGCCAGAGTATATGCGGTGAAAGTGAGACTTCCCAACTCGGTCTTGACAAACTGACATTTTTATTCTGGGCTAACCGTGACCGCCTCCTCGACGTCGCATGAGAAACCTACAAGGAAAATGTTGGCGATATATACCAATTGAATACTGCACTGTCAGAGAAGCACGGACTACCGATAATGTTAGTCTACCAAGAAAGCGATTTTGTCTTTGCATTGAAGAAAGATGAACTAGAAGGCGAACTGCCCAAGGGTTTTTCGAACGTTCCTCCACAAAAAGGAAGGTGAATATTTTAAAGCCTGGAATTGGTACGTAAACACCTGCTCTGCTTTGAGGATCAACTATACGCAGGCCATCCTCAGAAGAAGCTAAATGCGCGGATGAAAGATGCGTTAGATGAAACTCGTATTCTCAGCGACAAGTGTGTACCCTTCTGTTCATGCGTAGATGCATCAGGTGACGCCATCAGGATCATCCAAGACTCGGTAGTTGAAGTATTGTCACACTCTGGTGCGCTGTACACTGCGTCCGAAGCGGTATGTGCTTTCTCTCCTTGGTGTATCAATGACTTCTCACTCGAATAGGTGGCCCTGGTTGACCTCCTTTGGTCGTTTTCTCGCGCTTCTATAAGTGAGTGTCAACTCTTGGCGAAGAGTAAATGTTGATCATCGTTGCAGTGCGAAATTATGGTGATTTTTTTGCATGCTGTTACGAACAGAATATATTAATGAATCTACATAACCACACAGTGCGCCCAGAGTTTACAGGTGCTCTTGCTGTCAAATCCGGTCGGCACCTCCAAATCATTCAGAACCCGAAGTGAGTACATCCATCTTGGAGAGAAGGATAATTTAGTACTTTATTGTAGCATGTCCGGTATGCTAAAAGTCAGCTACGGAAAGCTGAATAACTTCCTCATGTGTATTCTGAGTCAGGGAAGAGTACTTATCTTCGTCAGACTGGTCTCTTGGTCATCATGGCAATGTGTGGTTGCTTTGTTCCTGCTGACTATGCAAGCTCCGGGTAAGTTATCTGATTTGGGGTCATGTATAATCTTGAAGCTCATTCACATTCTCAGCATTCATGATGCCCTTTTATCTTGTTTGTCCAACGACGATGACATGGAGAGAAATCCGAGCACCTTTACGAACGAGATGACTTCATCGGCGATGATATTAGGAAAGTGAGCTTGTTTCATTATTTAAAATTTTTGTTCACCCGGGAACAGGCCTCGCAACACCTAAAACACTTGTCCTGGTGGACGATCTGGGCCGTGGAACTTCTCCCTGTGAGGGCGTTGGCATTGCACACGCCATTGCAGAAGAATTCATCGGGATCAAGGTGGGTGTTGGGATTAACATGGCAACCCTGCTGACTTACTGCATTCGGTGCTTTGCATTGTTCGCAACGTCCGTTCTCTCTTGCTTCGAGTTGAACTACCATTTTTTTCACATCAACCTTAGTCATTTCCATGAATTGTCGACAATGCTCTCCCGCCAGCCCTCGGTGAAGTGAGGGCTGATTTTAGATACAAGCGTGTCACGTAATAAACTGGACATCCTTCTCAGCATGTTCAGGTCAGTAATCTTCCTTCTCCAATCTATCGTGACGAGAGGCACCTTCGCGGTTAGCATACACGGAAGTCAGTGTCTAGCCTCGGCATGGTGTTCAAGTACAAGTAAGTGACAACCTCCATGCAAGATTCGCATCTTGAGGGCCCGATTCAGGATAACGGACGGTGTTCCCGAAAACTTGGATCACTACGGTTGGTTCTTGTTCATCAAGGACGACCTGCTACTAATAGTTGTCCGATAGGCCTGGAACTTGCTTGACTTGCCGATCTACCCAGCGACGTTATAGAAGAAGCCAGAAAGGTAGCAAATGCACTAGCAGACATACATGCCCGAAGGGAAGAAGAAAGTGAAACCACTATCATGACGGTGCGCCGCCGCGCGGTCTCAAAGGTACGCTGTGTGCCTGATATCCCTGGGTCTAGACCGATCACCAGGGGTCCGTGATGTTACTCAAGCTCTGATCACAACTCACGCAAGCCTTGGACCACTCCACGCTCCCAGAAGAGGAGCTAGTGGCGTATCTCGCCAGGTTTCAAAAGGACCTTATCAGGGTTTTCCACGAGACGTCTCTTTGATCAATTCAAATCCGTCGACAACCCAAGCTATCAAGAGCGACTTAGCAGATTCGGCCCAAAGGACTTCGAGGTTGAAGGACTGACACCCTTGAGCCTTGCGTACATGATGATGTATGTCTCTTCTCCGATATCTTTTTCCCCCCTCTAACCCCTTCCAGGCTCATGAGCGGTAGTACTGGCAAGCCCAAGGGTGTCATGATCGAACACTGTTCGATAGCTAACCTTGTTCAAAATTCGAGTGTCTACGGCTTCACGCAAGGCATTTGTGTCATGTCCCCGCTCGCTTATACCTTTGATCCCTTTATCAATGACGTGTTTGGAACACTCGCCCACGGTGCAACTCTCGTTGCAGGAAGGAAGGAACTTGTACTTGGTGACATTCCAAGGGCCCATCGTACTCTTCGCGTCAGCGTTTTGCATATGACACCGTCTATCCTCGCTGTCGTTCCAGTCACCGAATACCCTTGCCTCGAGACCATTGTTGTTGCCAGTGAGGCACTTGGGAAGAGACTCATCAAAGATTAGTCCGGACGTGTCACATTGCGCAACATGTATGGTCCCACTGAAGCTTCCGTCGACTGTGTCTCTTGTCATATCACTTAAGTCTCATTGGACGCCCTCTTCCGAACTGCTGCATTTACATCCTTAACAAGCAGCTCCGTCCCACCCCCATCAGTGTGGAGGGAGAACTTCACATTGGTGGAATACAGCTCGCCCATTGTTATCTAAACCAACCTGAGCTGACCACAGACGCCTTCATCCCTAACCCCTTCGTCTCAGGAGAGTGGATCTACAAGTCCGGAAATATTACGCTGTACCGTGCTGATGGAAACATTGAATATTGCAGGCGCGCCGACAGGCAAATCAAGCTTCGTGGTCAACATATCAAACAAGAACTGTTCACTTGCGTTGACATTTCAGAGTGCTACGAGGCAACCTGATCCAAACGCCACAAGCGTAGAGTCGGACGAGACATGGGCTGTGTGGTTGAAGCGATTGGCAGACGTGGCGACCAACAACATGGCTTGTTTTCTACCTCGAAACACGAGCCTGGATGAGATATCACTTTGGCAGCCTTCCTGATGGTCAGCAACATCTTTTCCAATCGCAAGTTCAAGTGGGCTTGAGGTACTACAGCCGTAAACCAACCCAACGCTGGTTAACATTTACCACCGAGCATCCTGCCACTTCTTATAGGACTGAGGTACGGTGAACGAGGGATGGACACCCGTGTCGAATGTTCATATCACGCACTGACACGGAAGTAGTTTAGTCCCAAGAATAACCGAGCATTCAAGACTTTGGAGCCTCAGTAACTTATTATTTCCAATGGTTTGGTCCATTCTGACGACACAATCGCACCCATCATACTAGTACCCATGTCCAGAATGCCGCGGTGTCGCTCCCACCCGTGTACAACAACCATAGACCAGTGAAGAATCTTTGTCATGGGCAAAAAAAAGTCCGCCCGTCTTGTAACAATATCCTGTCTCGCATGTTGTCGACAGTGTCAGATCCACAGGATTGCAATGAGTGAAGCTGTCGAAATATTCTGCAATGGCGATCCGGGACTATCAGCAGTATCCATACTGGCAATCCATTTTCTTGCACGGCACGGTAAACTGAGGTCAACAGAAGCCTCACATCGCACTGCAAGAAGCTAACGATGTCCCACCACAGCCATCCGCAACCCCTGTCAACTCGCCATGGGCCTTATGTTGCAATTCTTTAGCTCCCACTACCATTTCACTGCGTTCTTTCATTCAGTGTCCAAGAGTAAGTCATGTGTCTTGACATGTCAATACTTTAAATGGTCCTTACGGGTTACTTAACCTCGGCAGACGTCATTAGCATCAGTAAGTAGTCAAAAAGTGCATAAGTTGAAATCAGTAATGTCATGATTTCCTGACGTTACGATGCTATTCGTGGGGTGTTCGACGTGTCTCCTCTCGTGCTGATTGACGTGAAGAGTGGCCATCTCTGTGACGGACCAGAAGGAATCCATACATTCAAGTCGGGACCAGAGTTCCGACAACTTCTATCTTCCATAAATGAACGGTTTGACAACGATCATGTTCAGCGAGTCGTGGAAAAATATTTCCAATGTGTGACGCTCTCGCACGTTTGGCAGGGCGAGGAGCCTTTGTTCCAGCACAGCAATAAGTCAGGCTCCATCTGGGATCTGGATGGATCACTGCCATTGAACCAGAATTTGCGCAACTTCTGCAAGGTCGTCCGCGCTGACGGATATCGGCGGGCATGACACTTGCTACATCGACAAAACAATCAGCAGTCCATCAAGATGATGTACAAGTGGTACGAAGCATCCGCCGCAACCTTCGTCTTTCTCGTGGATGTTACATCCTCGTTGGTCCCTGGCACACTCCCCAAGAGCATTTGGGTGATGTAGGCCTGGTCCTTCTAAGAACTTCTTGCACCCAAGGTGATCCGGTTTTACACCCGCGATTGGAAGCCGTACCTCGGTGACACCCGTCAGAATCACAAGGAGTCCCTCGAGATCATGCAGGAGCTTGTGGATGCCGTTGGCGTCACCCGTGCAACCACCATCGCTTTCAACCCCGATGATCTCGGCATCCGAGACAGGCTGTGCCTTGCATCAACTCGCGACGCAACGGTGGCAGAGGACATCGCATATTCGTTGATTGGCATATTCGAGAGTGACATCCGGCCGGAGTATGGAGAAGGATGCACTGTGCTGGGCCACTTGCTAGAGGAGATGGTTGCTTGTTCAGGAGAAGTGACGGTGCTCGACTGGACCGGCCAGTCTTCTCCGTACAACAGCCCTTTTCCCGCTAGTCTCGCCGTATACAGCCGCTTCCCTGATGCTTTACATACCGTCGATGCTGCTGCAATGGAGTCGCACGTGGCGGCACAAGGAACTCGTTATCCGGGAACAACGCCCTGCTCATCTACGACTGGATCACCCGTCTACAGCCAGTCCAGTTCGCCAGCCGCCGACTCCACCTCCCGTGCACCATATTTGCAGTCAAACAGCTCGGTTTACAAGACTTCGTGAACGGTTCAGAGACCAGGTATCGTGCTCGGGTCTCGGGAATCGGTGATGTGAAATTCCAGACGTCGGACAGGCTCTCGCCGCAGGAATCACGCAGGCTTATTTCCGTACATCCCTGGATCCATGATTTGCGCGATCCACTTGATGGTTCCGATTGGAGAGCCTCGGACAATGGTATTGACGAGTTTGATTCTGAGAGCAGGGAAGGATATTCATCTTCCCTGCTGAATGCTGTACCTATCCCCTGCAACGGGTGGCTACACCCGCGCGCTGCAGTTGATTGTCCGTCTACAACAACCCAACGGAGAGTTCAAGCGCGTCACTGCCCAGTAAAAGATGTTACTGTATCAACTTCGCGAAGGATGTCCATATTAAAGTTGCGGAAGTACTGTGATGTGCGTATGAGGATTCCAGGTATCTGTTTAGCTGCCCGCTGTCTTCACTGCTGTCTCGTCTGTTTTCTGTCGCACTGCTCACCGTGTAGTTCTCAATCACGTCTTGCGTGCTGAGGCGCTGACGAACAAGTATCAAGTGTCCTGCGCGGTTTACAAGATCGTGAGCAACTAAGTTGTATTGTCATTTAGACAACGTCCACCGGCGTCCAACACGAGTAGTGAATCAGCCTATCCTTGACAACGTCCGGTTGACTTTCTTCCCCTTCATAGTTTACGTTTCTATATCTCTATGTGTGTAGACCGTGCTCTTCAAGCCAGCTCTGCCCACAAAAGCTACCCCCAATCCTCTTACACACCTCCCTCCGGTGCCTTACCCTTCGTTGCACTTCCACAGCCTCCAGTTTGTAGTCTGTCCTTGAACAACGTCTGGTTGACCTTCTCCCCCTTCCCCTTCACAGCCCTCAGAGCCAACTGGTGCATCTCATCCTCTGGCGCGCAGATGTCACACCGTACCTGACCCTTGATTTCGCCGCACGTCTTCGCCAGCTGATCTCCATCCATGTGCACCATCATTTGATAAACTTTGCACTGTGCCTTGTGAACCACCTCGCCAAGTTCATGCACCATAGTAGTCTTTTGAGTGGACCCAGTTGACAGTCCTGCCTGCTGTGATGTCACGAAAAATACATGGGACTCCTTTCCATCTCTTCCAGCACGTCCAGCCATCTGAAGCGTGGTCATCAACCCATACGCTGGCTCGTAGATGACCACAAATC
>JBBPMA010001556.1:0-10204 GCA_038090075.1 Xanthoconium purpureum | reverse complement strand
GTCCCGCTCCCGCCTGGTCCCCCTGCGACGTGGGTCTGGGAGAACCCGTTGCCGAAGAAACAGTGCGTGTTGTACTTCCTATTCGTTTTGACTGCGTGATGGGCGGGGAGACTCAACGCTTCCGCACTACATTAGTATCGCATACGGGGTCACTGCGCTGATCGAGAAATATGGACCTGTCATGACTCTTCGACGCGGTAGCGGCGTGGTCGTCATCATTGGACGTATGGACGTACGTCTCTCTATCTCGTCGCACGATATACTCGTAGACCACTCACACGACGTCCCCTCCATTTACCAGGCCGCCTCCGAAATCATGGAAAAAGAAGGTGGCGCCCTCGTCGACCGCCCGCACCTCATCTCAGCGGGCGACATGCTCTCAGGCGGGATGCGCCTCCTCCTCCAGCCCGCCGGGGAGCAGTTCCGCCGACTCAGACGCACGGCGCATACCCATCTCCAGCCCAAGGCGGCGCAGACGTACGAGGAGATTCAGGAGGAGACTGCTAGGGACGTCATTCTCGATATTCTGAACGATCCAAAGGGGCATATGACACATGCACAGCGGTACGTGGACGTTGGTCTTCGGGTTCCCTTGTGCCACGGGGCTGACAGGGTGTATGGGCTTCCCCGCGCGTTTCTAGGTACGCTTCTGCGGTGATTTTACGTGTGACGTATGGCAAGGCGTCGCCGACGTCCAACAACGATCCCGAGGTGGTGCGTATACACAAGGCGATGGAGAACTTTGTGATAGGGACGAGGCCGGGGGCGTACCTCGTGGATCGCATGCCATGGCTGCAATACGTGCCTGGATATGGACGGGAGCTCAAGGAGTTTCATCGGTACGAGCTTGCGCTGTTCCGGGACCAGCTGAATCGGGTTAGGAATGACATGGTGCGTTCATGCTCGAGGGAACTTTGCCCTTGCATTCACGTCATGGCTGCTTATGTTTGAGTGATTTTAGGCGAACGGAAATGCTGGGCCGTCATTTGCAAAGATGCTGCTCGAGCACACGGATGATCATCGGTTGAACGAGGATGAGATGTCGTACCTCGCTGGCGCGTTCTTTGGCGCGGGCTCAGACACCGTAAGTTCTTCCTGCACTCGCGTCATATACATTCAAAGAACTGAAATTTCAGACTGCATCCGCTATCTCTGTGATGATCATGGCTGCGGCCTGCTATCCCGATGCACAATCACGGGTCCAAGAAGAGCTGGATGACGTGGTTGGGCAGGATAGGGGTACGTCTGGTGTTGCGATAAGGTGTAGAGGTTCTGACGCAACACCCAGCGCCCACGTTTGGGGACTGGGACACGCTTCCGCAGCTCCATGCGTTCATGCTGGAGGCTTTGCGCTGGAGACCGATTACGCCGCTGGGTAGGTGTCCTGTTGTCGTCTTTCTTGAAAACGGTGCAGGAGCTCATTATATGCTTGTCTGCCAGGCTTTGGACATCGTGCGATGAAGGATATCATCTGGGTATGTGTCCTCGTTCTTGCGGATCTACCCACTTCGATGCTGATAATCGTGTACAGAGGGGCCTTTGTATCCCAGAAGGGGCGACTGTCGTAGGAAGTCATTGGTACGTGTCCCCCTCTGCGGTGCACCCATCTTCTGACCACATGTCCCTATTTCACAGGGCCATCTCGCGAGACCCGGTGGCGTTCCCAGACCCAGAAGCGTTCAAGCCTGAACGCTGGCTTACAGAAGAAGGACACGTGCGAACAGACATGCATTTCTTTACATACGGCTTTGGCCGGAGGTGCGTCCCTTTCCACTTTCCACTTTGATGCCAGATTCACGTGTGATGCAAACAGAGCATGTCCCGGCCAACACGTCGCGAACCGATCCATCTACATCAACCTCGCATTGTTGCTCTGGTCGTTCCGCATTTCGCAACGATCTGATAAGCCGATTGACCTTGGTCCGGGCACCTTTGGGGACGGGATTATATCCCATCACGAGCCGTTTGAGGTGAATTTCGTGCCAAGGATCGGGGAGAAGAGGTTGAGGGAGTTGATGGCGTGAGGAATCTCGGGGTGCCAACAACGAAAACTTTTATCTTTATCCAAGTGGATGTAGCTTCATCGTGGATTCATGCAACCATACAGTGATCTCGATAGGATTCCACCCATGTAATGTACAGATGTATGATATCTTTCGGGTGTAGCAAGGCAGTGGTGTTTGTAAAGGGTTGTGCCAAGGACAATGGTTATGCATCTACCATATGGATAATGTGTAGAATAGTCAGTAAGGAACGGATGGTCCAGGTACGTCGTTCGTCATGCGTTTTCGCGCTGACTCACCTCCCATCCAGCTAGCGATCGCGTTTCGACTCGCAGCGTGCGCCGCTCGTTGCGCCATCCATCTGGCACCATCTCCCATCGTATCCGGGGCCCTCGACATCGCTTGCGCCGCTCCTCTCGACTCCGTTCCTGGGCCCTCGTGACTGTCTGACTCGATTGTCGCGTCCGTGCGACCTCCCGACGTGCGCGTTGCGTTGTTGTTGTCTGGCGTTACGGTGCTGTCAGGCGGTTTGTCGGGCACCCCCGGTCGATGTTCGTCGTCGCCATCATCGTCCGTGGTCTCTACGCCCTCCGTCGACACTCTCGACACCTCCGCCTCGCTCGACTCGACTTCCTCGACCTCCTCGACACTCTGTTCCCCGCCTCGCCATCCCGTGCCCTCAAGCTTGTCGGGCGGCTTTGTAGGCTCGTCTGGATGACATTCGTCGTCACTCGTCGCATCTGCAAGGTCCTCCGACGGTCTCGCTGGATCCGTCGTCGTCTCCGTGTCGGCTGGGTGGTCGTGCGACGCGCTTCATGCACTCGCGCTGGTCGTCGACTGGTCGCCTTGACCCCAAGTGGCCTCGGCTTCACGTGGTTTGCCTACAGTCAGCTCGGTGCTGCCGTCGTTCGCGTGTGGTGTGTGCTCCCCCTCGAGTGACGTGCTCTGGGGTGCGTCTGGTGTCGTCGTGGTAGTCTCGTCGTCGACGCGTTCGTGCGCTCGACATTATTCATCGACCGTCTCCCCACTCTCAACCTCGTCGTCCGCCGCTTCTGGGTTGTGCGACGTGCCCGCTGACGCTGTTGGCTCTGCGCACGTTGCGTGTGGGTTCGCGACGTCAGCGATCGTGTAGTCGACCTGCTGGTTGGTCGTTGGGGGTTCCTGTGGTGTGACCGTTGTGTGATGGGCTACGCCGTGGCTGCGCGAGGGACTTCCGGGTCGCGCGCTCGTTGTTTGGGTTTCGCTGACGCGCTTGGTATGCGCTCGACAGTCGTTGTTGTCGTTGCCACCTGCTGCTCTCTGGCCCCTTCCGTGCGGTTCATATGCGCACGGTGGTGTCCGAGTTGGCGGTATGGTGTTTGCGACTGGTGGCGTTGTGGGTACTATAAAGCTCGACGAGAGTCAATCTACGGAGATTATAAGTATGGCGGTATCGTATACAGACAATAGGACAAGTTACCCCTCAACCGTGCAATGGAACGATTGAGGGAAAGACGAACGCGAACAAAAGAGTATATATACTCTGCAAGAATAAAGTTTGGAATATAGAACGTGGACCTAGCGTCGTGAACTCCAACAAGTACGACCGTTTCGTGGTGGGCCTTGGTATGGTCTCTGCGGTCGTCTCGTGGGCCGCTCGCCGGGGTCGCGAGGCTTATGCCGTCAGTTTTACTGGGATCCGAGGTCGTTTCGCCTGGTCCCTTTGCTGCGGCTGCCCCTTCTTTGACTCTCCCGCGCGGCGTTTCACTCGCTTGCTGTTCGACTTCTATTTGGAGTCGTTTGGCAACTTGCAGCTGCCAACGAGTGAGGCAGCGCCGTTTGTACATAGTGGTGGGCCTTTGGTTCGTCTTCATGAGAGCTAGCACCGTAGCGTAGTCGGATTCCGGTGTCGCGCGTTTGAGCTTCTCGCGTGACCCGAATAAGCTTCTCGCGGTAGTCCGACCATTCATGCCCATGAAGCCTCGAGACTTGAATCTTCATGCCATCTTCGAGTTCGACTTCGTAGGGCATTTTCGAGTCTGGTGAGTGTGCTGTTCGGCTACTGAAGAGCTTCAGACAGGGCTCGTAACCTGTAGAATACTCAGTACCGTGACAGTACGAGGACAGAGGGGTCGGGAAGCGAGAGAGAATTCTGACGCGAGCGGGTGACGATTCCGGGAAATTTGGCAGGACGTGTCCGCTCGCAAAAATATTGTTAGCGGTTCGGGGGGTCCTTGCTTCACGGTATTGCAAGTACTTGTGTTTCCCGTCTGCTTTTACAGTAAGCCAATGAAAGTACCGAGTGGTAACAAGCGACACAGAACTCTCTTGCCTCCTTTGATCTGGCAAGTGAATAATTAGCCGAACCGTAATGATATTATCACAGGGTATCACTCATGAAGCTTGGCACTGCCGAGTTTAGCCGATCAAAGGTCCATTCACAATGGCTGCATCAATGTTTAGCACCGATCTAGACGTGGAGCTAAATGTGGGGACCGCAGTTGAAATTTATTCCCGAGTTTGAATAGAGGTTGAACTTGATGTTTGGTCAAAGGGCTGGAGATGCGTAGAAACTCCAAGTTTCAACGTACGCTTTGTTACACCAAAAATGTTAATTTAAACATTAAGTTTGCATGATAAGTAAATGGTGGCCAAGACTTCAAACATAGCATGCACGTGTATCACTCAACAATACTTGAGGTTGTGGCACAGCCTGGATGGCGGTCTAGACTTAGAGTAGGGACAAACAAAAAGAATATTTTTATTCTTGAAGTTTTGTGCGCGAATAAACGGTAGGCTTAAACTAAAAGTTTCCACCGCACTGAAATGAATCGCCCGCCGACGTTGCCCATTCATCGCGCAATGATCGCCCAGACACAATGCAGTCACATGTCAGCGCCCATGTCCTCAACACGCACACTTGGCCAGATCATATGGTGCTACCAGGCAATACATACACGAGTCAATCCTTTAGAACAAGTCAGTTGGCCCTACATGTACTATGGGGACAGAGTATGCACACGGCATAGTGATAGAACGATGACTTCTTTTGAAGAGGCGGACCAGCAGGCGTAATGACTCAATACCCATGAAACCTGCACATGTTCCATCTTTTCCACAAGCTGGGCAGAATACAATTTTGCCGGAAAGTGGGGGTAAGCTGCAAAAGTGTCAGCTTGTTTTCCTGCTAACATACTCCGTTTTTGTCTCCTGACAGCAAAGGCCATTGATCCATTGACTTTGTAAATATGCTGTATGATACCTGGAATTGGTGGTAATGAATGGTCACCACCAGGATAGAACAAGATTTGCGAATTGCCGAGATTGGTGGAGGAGCGACTATATACAACACCTCCCACCAGAACCTGACAGTAGCTTGCAAGAGTCATGGTAACTATCGTTAGCCCTCTTGCAGGATCCACGATAGCTGTTATCCATGCATAACGCAGCTTCCCCTTTTGCAAAACCCTTTCATAGCCACATACAATGCCCTCCCCTTTTGCAAGACCCTTTTGTAGCCACTGGGCACAACACAGCCTCCCTTTTTGCAAGATAGCCACGCACAACGCAGCCTCCCCTTTTGCAAGACTCCTTCGCATACCCACGACATCCGAGTCATTGATGCAACTTGAAATCCATCCGTCTTGCAACACGACCTGGTCATCCTCTTGCAAATCTGATGTACTGCAATACGACACCATTGCCCTCTTGCAACATGATCAGGTGCAAATCCGACGTACCCATCTTGCAGTATGGGGTCCATCGCCTTCTTGCAACTTGAAATCCATCCATCTTGCAACACGACTGGGTCTTGCCACCCACCTTGACATCATGTCGTCGCCACCCATTGCTTGCTCACGCACACACCCCTCTCCACACACACGCACGTCGTCATCAATCAAACGTGACGATGTGATCGTTGCCACCTCGTTTGCTCACGCCCCACCACTCACCTCACTTGTGGCTTGCCTGTGCACCCCAGACGATGACAATGAGCGACGACGTAACACCTGTTCGCGCACCCTACCCTCGATGACGACCATGCCCAATGACAAGAACAACGCATCATCAACTTGTTTGCTTGTGCTCCACCACCCACTTCATTCCCCCACTCCAGACAACGATGATGTGACAATTACATGTCATCCAAGTTGTCACCCGCATGTATAATATGAACTGTGTTGGCATATGTGTACAGGTACAAGTAGTCTTACAAAACTAATGTACAGAGTACTGCTTCACATTTGTCATGTCTGAGCCTGAGACAACTTTTGACGTTTTGTCGGATGGTGGCCCAATGCCGCTGATGATCCATTAATTATCTGTCCGCTCCTCAATCTGAACCTCCGGGTCTAAACAGACAATTATTGGTACATTGCATACGATCTAAACATTAGGCTACTCACAGGCTCTGCTGGTACTTCAATGTTTCCAGGGGTCCTGTTACGCGAGTCGACAGACTTGCGTCGAGGTCAAAGGTGTACTTACTCTGAGGGAGGTACTCACGAAGAGACACTGCGTCCTCAAAGAAGTCTCAAGGAGATAGAGAAGCTAGGTCACAACCAGACGAGTTGTGGATTGCAAGACTGTCGCTGTGATTGCGTAGAACAAGAATGGAGAGAACGGAAGTACAGGCTGAGTTGGTATATAAGTACTACGGATTACATAACCAGAACGTCGTAGAACTTGGTGGAACAAAGGGGACACGTAACTACTGTAAGAGAAGTAGTTAGGGGAGCGGACAGTCCTGTCAGAGAGATGCGAGGTCAAAGAGGAAAAAGTAAGGGAGAAGAATAAGAGTCGAATGTAAGTAAGTAGTCGCTCTCTATCTCATGGTAAGGAATGAGAGGAGAATGTGATCGGCGGGTCAGACGGATGAGAAAGAAAGTGTGGTAGAGGAAAAGAATCGTAACAGGTCCTCTCTCGTATCTTGGAAGAGGGGGAACTGAGTCCCAGGTCCCTTTTGACAGTACTAGATGTATGGGTGGTGGCAGACCTGTCGGCCTTGCACTCCACGGAGGTGGTCGAACCAGAAGATTGTATACCATTGATACTCGGAGCACAAAGGGATGATGTAGTCAAACGCGGAGATGTCGCATAGTTCTGGTTTGGTGGCCTCCCCATGTGGACATGGAACGTCTACATATGCTGATTTAGCTACAGTGGCGGGATCAGAGTGCATTACTTACCACTAGTCCGCTGTGATCATAACCACAGGTCAAGGCTATGGAATGAAGATGAACACCATGGGGTACAAAAATGTCGATCACACGTGTGGAGGGGATCAACATGGTGGGTGTTCTTGTGAGTTGGGGGGAGAGTACAAGCACACAAGATGAGTAGCCTGAGCGATATAACAAATGGTGTGCCAATATAAGATCTTGCAAAGTTTGAAGCATTGAAGTTATTCTCGGTGTCGCTGGACACAATCTGCGTTCTCCCGCCGACACGTCCTGCAAGAAGTAGACATAACCGAAATGAAATGAACTCCATACAAAAGAAATAATTTGATCAATGCATTATTGAGGGCATTGATGCTATCTGCGTTCTCCCGCCGACGCATCTTGCAAGTTCTCATAACTCATCACAACTCTATCACATTGAGAAGTATACATGACCGAAATGGACTCCATACAAAAGAGATCATGTCATCAACACGTTACTAAGGGTATCAATGCCACCACCAATCTCGATGTACTTGCGCGTATCCCGCCAGATGTGTGCGAAATGCTGCGCCAAGTCAGCCCTGAGTGCTGCCTGTCGCAACGCGTATGCCCTTAGGCCCTCTTCCAGTGCTGGATCTTCTGTTGTAATGAGCGACTGCCTCTCCAGCCACCAGTTCGACCACCAGTGAAGGAATTGCAGAATGTGACGTTGTTCTTCCACTAACAGCTCGACTTCTTCTGCCCAACGATGTGCGCGAGCACGGGTTTTTAGCCACTCGATACAGATAGCTGGATGTGATATATAGTAGATTAGACGAGCTAGTGAGTAAATAGATCAGCATACCATCCTGAAGCTCATGTTCTCCGTCTTCAAGTTCTTCTCCTTGTCCACATGTCAGCCAAATCCAGGAGACTCGCCTGCGGCCTTCACTTTCTCCCTCAGTTCTGGCGGTCATCTGGCGTATGTCTTTGTCTGTGAGAGGGCGGAGAGCGTTCTGCCAACCAGTCTTGCCTAATAGTGGCGATAGTGTGACCATGGCTCTGTATGCTGTGTGGTACCTTGCGGCGGCAGCGTTCACCTTAACATCCATGGCTTTCAGAGAGTTGCGGGCACATGTATTAGCGCCTTGTCCACGTAAGAAACGGTCCTTGAAGCGCAGCATGTATGAGCGGGAGCGTAGTGCCTGACGAAGTTCTGTGAGCACGTCGTGAGCTTGACCGTAACGGAGGTTCCATTCAACGTCTCGAAGTTTTGTATCGCATGGAACTTGATGCGGAAGAGTAGATGGTAGCCAGAGACAAACCTCTTCTGGCTTTCGGATCATTGCAGGGTTGAGTGGCTCCTGCACTTGGAGAGATGTGATGACTGGAATATACAGGGTCTGAACAGCAGGCCATGCATCAATGCGGTTCAGGAGACCATTGCTGCGCTGTTGCAGCCGTGCCTTCTGCTGGTCTGTACCACGAGAACCAAGTTCTTTGGCATCACTGCAAAGTCGCCGTCTTGCAAAATATTAGGCTGACAGATGCGGTGAACAGACGGGAAAACTTATTGTTGCTCCTCCAATTCGAGCCCTGTACTGATAAGGACGCTTGGGGAGATATCAGTGTGGATAGGCGGTATGTCTGATGCAGTGGCTTCAACAGCTTCATCTCTTGCAAGCCGCAGATGTATGCTTGCTTGAGTGATCGCTAGCACGCGGAGTTAGTAGAGATGGTTGCTTGACCGAGATGCACACACTGTTAGACTTGATCTCAAAGGGGTTAGGCTGTGACATGTCATTCTCCCATGCTTCTACCTGCTCTTTCCATTTCGCTAACTGCCTGCCATATCGTCTGGCAAGAGAATGCTCGAATTCATTCAAATCTTCCTGATGTTCATTTCGCTTTGGGAGAGCTTTGATGAGCTTGTGAAGAATAGTTGTCCCTGAATTTAGGTGGTCACTGTCACGTAAGACGAACTGGGCCCCAACTTACTTACCCATATCAATAATTTTTTTCCAATTACTATCTCCGATGAGGTCGTCAAGAGTGTTACGTCGATGTCCAGGTCCCATTTCCTTCATACTAGAAGCCACAGCATTCAACGTTGACCAGGCACGCTCGGGTGCTTCGCCATCCATTTGTGCAGCACCTTTGATATAGTTGAATGAATATTTCCACTGACATTCTGTGACATGGGCGGGGAGGTGGAATTTGGGAATGAATGGGGTAACCTTTCTGTCCTGCTGAGGCAAGCGGAGAGGGTGGTGAAGCGTTTCCATGCACTTCCACAAATGCCGCATCCATTGGCAGGTGATATCGTATGATATGTTGAGTACTTTAATGGAGTTGTTGCAAACGGCAGAGAAGAACAAATAGTCCATATTGACGTATCTGAAATGAAGTTGGGAGGTAATCTTGAGCGATCCCAAAGAAGCTCACCGTTCTCCCTTTTGAAGGTTACCTACTGCACCCGGTAGCTTCATTTCATGTCAGGCGCAGCAAACACTGCCCACTCCGGTGGAAGAGAGCCCAACAGTCACCTTGGTATCTGCATTGTTAACTGCACTGTGGCTCGAGCAAGTACTTTTCTAGAAAAGGTGTCAGTGATACTGAGCCCGAATAGAAGCAAAAAAAAACCTCTTGTCAGGTATTAGAATGTTCCAAAATGTGTGATTTGTATGACGACTCTTCGACGAAATATGCCCATCCCCGGCTGAGACTGGGATCGATTGTGTCCTTCGACACTGCCCTACGCTTGAGACGGAAGTTGGCATCGATTGCCACGAAAAGAGCATAAAGCCACCTAAAAGGAGTAAGGAATCAGCAAGGTGAACAAATGAACGGTAACTCACTCCTTATCTTTGGGAACCTTATCCCAGTCTTCGGGAAGATTCTTTCCGGGTTGCGGACACGCAGGGCAGAGCACAGAACACTCACCCTCCCACGTTCCCTCTGAGCCAGTGGGATCATGGCCGCGGCCACACCTCTTCAACATCTTGAGGTGGCGCCATTCGCGAACAATCCGCATGAATTGCTCATAACGATCCTATAAACCACAACTTTAGGATGAAT
>JBBPMA010001554.1:0-10210 GCA_038090075.1 Xanthoconium purpureum | reverse complement strand
CAGAAGAAACCAGGACATCCCAGGACACCCAGAACCCCCTAGACCTAGCAACCACCCCCCAGAGACTATCCCCTGTCGAACCCAGCCACTTCCTTGAACTACCAGCACCCCCATCTCCTGGAAAACGAGTAACAGCGGGAAAACCCTTCCTCAACCCAGCACTTCAACCGTCACCTAGGAAACGCTCTCCCCCAGCATTCTCAATACCCTTGACCAGCTCATCCAGTACCCTGACAAATCTCCCCTCATTCTCAAGCATCCCCACTGTTTCCCCTGCCCCTGCCCCATCAGCACCACTTGCTCCCTCTGGCCCTACCATTCCCTCTGCCCTGGCAAACCTGTCAACATTACCTCCCCCTCCCCCACCACCCCCAGCCCCAGTCAACCCTCCAGCCCCCCCTGCCAATCTGATGTCCACCACCACCAGAACCACTGAACTGAAAGCAGCACTCCCTGCTGACTTCTTGGAAGACCCAGAGGATGCCATCCAATGGATGAAAGCAATGAAAGCCTACTTCGCCATCAACTCCTCTATCTACACTGATGACGATGAGAAAATCATGACTGCTCTCAACAAAATGAGCAAGGGATGAGGAGCTCAGTTCGCTGAGATGTGGTATGACAAGATGACCAGTACTGCCATCCCTGCTACAGAAAAGACCTTCAACAAATTGGCAGAAAACTTTGCGTCCACCCTCTACCCCTATAACCTAGCAGAAACATCTCAAAATGATCTATACAAGCTCAGACAATGAAAGGAGGAAAGGAAAACTGAGGATGGCAGGAAATACATTGACGATGGCTTCCAGACTTATATCACGAGATTCCAGACCCTCGCTTCCAAGGCCCAGATGGGTGATACCAAAGAGACTATAGCACGCTTTGCTGCAGGACTAGACCCCCAGATCTCTACCATGATCCTTTCCATGTCAACACCCCCCACTAAAATCCAGGAATGGATTGACAAGGCACGAGACTTCCACACCCAAAAAATGTGCATCCTCGCCCTTCGAGGAGGACATGACCTAGGTCATTCATCTTCATCCTCCTCACACTCTACCTGAGACCCAGATGCCATGGACATAGATTTTATATGTCTCAAGAAGCTCACCCCTCCAGAACATGCTTGATGCATTCGAGAGGGTCTTTGCTTCAAATGTCGCAAAAAAGGACACAATGCGGACCACTGCAATGCCTATAAGGAATCCTCCCAGAACCAACCTTGACCACCCAACCATCACTCCCAACAAGTTCGCTCCACCGACACTTCCACCCCTGCCACCATCACCGTCGCCCCCATCACCCCCATGGATGCTTACATCCAAACCTTGAAGACCCAGGAAAGAAGCGAAGAAGAAATTCTTTGGACCTTGAAGCTCTGCTATGAGGAGCCAAGAGAAGATGTGGCAGTCACCACCACCTTTGATACCATTTCCTCAGAAGAGGATTTTTGAAATGGAAAGTTGCCTCAACGTCTTCTTCCCATGACCTAGCCCATGTACTAGTAGCTTTACCCAATGAACAGACCATTCATCTCCCCATCAAACTAGCTACTGGAACACAAATTGTCAAAACCACAGCGATTGTTGACTGTGGAGCAACCAGAAACTTTATTGACATTGGCCTCTTGACTAAGGCAAACTTCCCTCTGAAACGTCTCCCAAAACCCATCCTCGCCTACAATGTGGATGGAACAACCAATGCCAAGGGGACAATCCGCTGGAAAGTGCACACCGACATCCTGTTCCCCCAGTCCAAAGAAACCATAGACCTAATGGTCCTAAGTTTGGGACAATGACAAATCATACTAGGAATGCCTTGGCTACACAAATGGAACCCTAAGATCAACTGGAAAGCCAATACAATCTCCATCCCTGGGTCCCCACACCCCTCACCAACAGATCACATCCCACAACAATACCTCCTCCGATGGCTTGGACTTGATGCAGACCACAAAATCTCCAAGCGACTGAACAAACGAGATGCCTGGCTAAAAGGTGAAGCTGTTGGAAGGACCACCATCTCTATCCAGATTGCACAAACCACAGAGACAAGGGAACCCCTTATCCCTGAATGGTGTCAGGACTTCACAGACGTATTTTCTGAAAAAACACATAACCAGCTTCCCCCACATTGCTCCTATGACCATACCATTGAACTTTGCCCAGATTTCACCCCCAAAATAGCGAAGGTGTACTCCCTAAACCCTGCAGAAATGGAGACCTGCAAGAAATTCGTCGAAGAACATCTTCAAATGGGAAGAATAGTACCCTTGAAATTGCCTCAAGCGTCCCCCTTCTTCTTTGTGCCTAAGAAGGATGGAACCCTTCACCCCTGTCAAGATTATCGCTACTTGAACTCCCATACTATCCGAAACGCTTATCCCCTCCCTTTCATCCCTGAACTCATTGATGACATGAAATCCTCCACCCTGTTTACCAAATTCAACATACAATGGGGATATAACAACATTCGTATCCGAAAGGAGGACCAATGGAAAGCTGCGTTCATCACTTCCTTGGGCCTATTTGAACTGACCATCATGTTCTTTGGATTCTGCAATGCCCCACCTACATTTCAGGCATTCATGAATCATATCTTCGCAGACATGATCTGGGAAAAATGGTTGAAGGTCTACATGGATGATCTAGGAATTCATACCAAGGATGACACCACCCTTCACCATGAGCAGACAAGATGAGTGCTTCAGTGACTCAGGGAACACAGGCTATCAATCAAACTCTCCAAATGCACCTTTGATGCCCCTCATATGGAATTCCTGGGGATGATCATCAGACAAGGCAAGATCGAAATGGATGGAAAGAAACTTGAAGCCATTGAGAAATGGAAACCCCCTACTTCCATCAAAGGAGTCTGATCATTCATGGGTTTTGCCAACTTCTACAGAAAATTCATCCCAGACTTCTCCAATGTCGTTGCCCTCCTGAACCAGCTCACTCAAAAGGGGGAATCCTGGAGCTGGACACAATCACAGCAAAATGCCTTCGAACAACTCAAAAAAATCTTTTCCTCTGCCCCTGTCCTACGGATTCCTGATGTCACTCAACCCTTTACCATCATAATGGACGCCTCCCTGCTAGCTGCGGGGGCAGTGCTCATGCAATCTGACGAGAACTCTAACCTCCACCCTTGCACTTACTACTTGACCACATTCACCTCCGCTCAACGAAACTACAACATCTACAATAGGGAACTTCTAGCAGTCATTCTAGCTCTAGAAGAATGGCGACAATATCTACAAGGAACCCAACATTCTGTTACCATCATCATGGACCATAAAAACCTCTCTTATGTCAAAGATCCACAGAAACTATCCAGGCGGCAGGCCAGATGGTCCCTGTTCCTACAGGACTTTGATTTGCAATGGCAAGTCACTCCGGGAACGCAGATGGGCCCAGTGGATGCACTCTCTTGACGTGACCATATCGACACCACCCAGGACAATGTAGACGCATCTATCTGCCCGGAACTGATAGTTATCAGTGCATTGGACCTTGCCCTGGCTAGAAAAATCAGATCTTCCTCCCAGTCAGACCTCCTAGTCTTGCAAGCCCTTGAGAATCTGCAACGGGGATCTCCCCTATTCCCTCACTCTTCCAAGGATGAATGGCACATGACCAACGGTCACCTTTACTTCAGAAATCGAATGTACATTCCCCCACACGAACAACAGGCCATCCTACAATCTATACACAAATCCCCCACCACTGGCCATGCAGGACACTTCCACACTAAGACACTACTAGAGCGTGACTTCTGGTGGCCTGGCCTCTCTTCCTTTGTCAATGTGTTCATATCCAGTTGTGCGACTTGCCAACAAAACAAAATCAACCACCATCCAACTCATCCCCCTTTAATGCCTATTCCCTTGTCCTGTGACCTCCCTTTCAAACAACTCTCTGTTGACCTCATCACTGATCTCCCCCCCTCCAACGGACATGACTCATTGATGGTCGTGGTCGACCATGGCCTTATGAAGGGGGTAATTCTCATACCTTGTTCCAAAATGATTGATGCCACCGGAGTTGCCTGACTTTTTGTCTCACATGTCTTCAAATGGTTTGGGCTCCATGACTCTTTGATCTCAGATCGAGGCCCACAGTTTGCATCAGCCTTTGCTAGAGAACTAGCTCGACTTCTCCACTACGATGTCAGACTGTCCACCGCATACCATCTGCAGACAGATGGACAAACTGAACGTGCCAACCAGGAAGTCGAGACTTACCTCCGCATCTTCTGCACCAATAACCCTCGGAAATGGTCGGACTTCCTCCCCATAGCTGAGTTTCATCACAATTCTGTTCCACACAGCTCAACCAAGGTCTCACCTTTCTCCCTCCTCTATAGATACAAACCTCAGGCATATCCCCCTCTGGGAAAAATGTTCCTCCCTGCCCTAGAAACCCAATTATCTGCTTTGAAGGAAGCACAAAAGGAAGCATTAGCAGCACATGAAACAGCTCACCGGATCATGAGGGAACAGAACTTCCGAAACTTCACCCCATGGAAAGTCGGACATAAGGTGTGGTTAGAGGCTTCCAATCTACGTTTCAACCACCTCTCCAGGAAACTAGCACCCAAGAGACAGGGCCCATTTGAAATCTCTCAGGTATTGGGCCCCCTCTCTTACCAACTCAGACTCCCTCCGACTTGGAGAATTCACAATGTCTTCCATGCCTTCTTGCTATCCCCATACAAAGAAACCGAAGTACATGGACCAAACTTCTCAAAACCTCCACCTGATCTAATTGCCTCCAAGGAAGAATACGAGGTGGAGCAAATTGTTTCACATCAGGGCTCCGCAGGACGACAGAGGTTCCTGACCGCATGGAAGGAATACCCATCGTCGGAAAACACCTGGGAACCCAAGTCTAACCTCCAACATGCATCAGACATTCTCATGACATACAAAAAGGCCCACCAACTCCGAAGTTTAAAGACAACAACATTCCTTTCATCCCTCAGCACAATAACATCTCCACCCCCATCAGACCTGTTGATATCCCCTGGTTCTTGGGGCTTACCACATATCAGCTTGCCTTCCTTCGCTGACACAACCTCCCCCTTGACCATGCCAGAACCCACTCTTGCTTCTGCAGAGAACCCAGCTGCCCCATTCACTACTAGCACCACAGGACGAGGCATCTTTTCATGAGTACCCCCCTGTGTATGCAACTCAAGGATGTCCCTTTTGTCTGGTTTGGGGTCGCTCTCGCCCTCTGCATTCTCTTCTTCCTTGCCAATTTCAGCTTCATCATATATATTGACCATCTTGCTCAATGCAGGCACCGACAAGAGATCCAGCTCCCTCCTCTCCCATGCCATATCCTATCCCCACCTCACTCTACTCACCTGTCCACCCACCTCCCTCCGAAACCTGCCCCATCTACACTAGATTCCTCACCACCTCTCGGGTACACACCCTCTTTACCATTGCCATTGCCTCCCCCACCATCCTTAGCGAAATCGAGAGACTCCCAGCATACAAACACGACACTGAGTGCCAGGCCCTTGTCCAACTTCTCCACCACATCTCGATCATCCAACTCCAACTGTTCAGGGCCTGCCCTGTCAATCTACCTGAGTCACTTGGAGCACCTCTATGTACTACCCTCTCCCTTCTCCCGGGCCTGGTCCTCAAACTCCTCGTCACCAACTCCTTCCACCAATACCTGGAGGAGCTCCCAAGCACTGTCCTCTACCCCGCCTTCCTACACATTTGGGGCACCCTCTCCCACGAGGAACAACAACAATACCTTGAACTGATTGAAACAAGCCAGCCCACTGCCATCTTCCCCTCCCCTATCCCCCTAGCCCTTTGCATCTCTTCTCACCCCGTCTCTCCTACCCAAGAAGACACTAATGTCATCCGGATCCAGATCACAGATGGACAATGGATCACCTCCTCTGTCTCCCGAGTCCTGGTCACTTCCTCTCGCCCTGCCTCTCCCAACACTCACTGCTACATTTGCTCAGATCTTGGTCACTTTGGACTCTCCTGTCCCTTATATACCTGCCCCTCTTGTAGAGAATTGGCCCCTGGTCACGCAGCACATCATTGTCTGGAGACCCAATGCGATCTCTGTCTTCAATGGGGACACTCCGATGATGTCTGCAATCTTTGGATCTGTGGGAGATGCAACACCCCAGGGCATGTGGTTGATAACTGCCCAATCAGTCCGCTTACCCAACCAGAATCTTGTGGCTCTTATAGAGGAACATACTCAGACAACAACAACCTCAACACTTTGGTGGACAACGAATAGGAGACTTAGATATCTCGAGCCTGGAGCTTGAGTGTACGAAGGGGGTAATGTTATGATACTTTTTCTCTCTCACACCTTCTTCCTCATCCGCACGGTACGCCAAGTCTACCTTAACCTCTTTCCTGATCATGAGGAGGAGATCAACTATTTACTTACTTTTGATACCTCTACTTCTCCAGTTCTCTTTCCTCTATGATCTCATATCTTCCTAACAGGACTATCTACTCCTCTGGCTATTTCTCTTACAATGGTCACGTGTCCCCTCTATTCCACTCAGTTCTATGGTGTTCCTCTTATGTAATCCATAGTACTTATATACCACTCAGCCTGTATCTCTTTCTTTATTCTTGTTCTGTGCAATTACAGCATCAGTCTTGTGATCCACAGCTCATCTAAGTTGTGACCTAGTTCCCTTCACCCTGAGAACTTCTTTGAGGACATAGTGTCTCTTCGTGAGTACCTCCCTCAGAGTAAGTAAACCTTTGACCTCGTCGCAAGTCTGTCGACTCGCATAACACACAACAGATAGCCTTACAGCTACCTGACCCTATTGACTACAATGAGGACTTCTACATGGAATATAACAATGATTCTGCTTACCTGTGTGTGACTCAAGGAGGAGATGAAGAATCTCAGATCTTTCAGAAAAACTACTGGATGATAGACAGTGGGGCAACCAATCATTTTACCCCTTATCTAGAGGACTTCATACACATCTTTGATCAGATAGTAGTTGCCACTATTGCCAACAGGCAAAAGGTCAAGATGTATGGTCCTGGAAAGGTGATTGTTCAACAGGTTAACATGCCCAAACCCATTACTCTTCACAGAGTTTGGCATGTCCCTAACACAAAACACAGACTTTTGTCTGTTCTCACATTGACAAAAAATGGCTACCACTGTGAAATTGTCAAAGATAAATCTTCATTCTGGGACAGTAAGGGAAGTTTAGTGATGCAGGCTACAGCCTTGTCACCTAACAACATTCTTCACTGGATTCAGTCAATCCAGATCATACCCAGCCTGAATGCTTTTTTCCTCTCATCAGATACTTCTTATCAAATCTGGCATGAAAGACTCAGACATACTTTGAAGAATGCACTTTGAAATGTGTCATCAAACCTTAAAGGTGTTCCCTCTTTACAGATACCTGCTAATCTTCCACCTTGTAAAGGTTGTCAAATGGGAAAACAAACTGAATGCACATTTCCTGATTCTTCCAAACATGCACAGAGACCCCTCACTCTGGTACACACAGACTTAATTGGTCCTATGCCAATTGAATCACAAGAACATAAACATTATATTATGATGTTTATAGATGACTTTTCTGGATATGCTCTTATTGCATGCTTACGCAACAAAGATAATGCTTTTATGGCATTTATCAATATGGTGAAATGGTGTGAGACCCAAACAGCCTCAACACTAACCTCTGTACATTCAGATCATGGTGGGGAATATATAGGAATGGCTCTTCAGTCATTCTTTTGCATACATGGTATCATACACCAGACTAGTGCTCCTCATACTCCACAACAGAATGGATGAGCAGAGAGATTTAATCATACTTTGCTTGAAAAAGTGAATGTGATGAGACACCATGCTTGTATGCCTCACATATTCTGGCAAGATGCTGTCTTAACAGCATTGCATATCTATAATTATCAACCTATGCACAGACTAAATTGGAAGACTCCTTCTGAAATGTTTACCAGTGATAAACCTGACATTTTATATTTTCAAATTTTCAGAACTCATGCATATGTTCATATTTCCTCAGACACACATGAAGATAAGCTTTCACCCAAAGCAGAACAAATAATCTTTATTGAATATCCTCCAAACTCAAAAGCTTACCACTTTTGGAGCACAGATCATCAACGCATCTACAAATCTGCCACTGTTGTTTTTGATGAAAGTTGTTTTCCATATTGTCTTAAAGAAAGGGAAAACAAACCTAGACCAATTCCAGAGAATATTGAACCACATATAGATCCTTCTCACAATGAACAATCTACAAGATTACCGGAATCTTCTAGACATGTTTATGTTCCTATACCAGGACTACCAGTACTTCCACACCAATCCAATCAACAAATCCCACCTGGAAATGTAGATAGACAAGATCCAGGTTCACCTCATTCATCCACTTCATCTGATTGAAGAGAATATTGGGATCTTTTGAAACCACCTCCACCTCTTGAACAATCTGTTGGACTTCCACAGATATGAATCCCTTCTCCCCTCACATTTGATTCTCCTCCATCATCTCCTAGCAGTCATGATGATTCTAGAAGATCACCTTCCATAGATCAACCTCCATCATACAGAATCACATTTTCACCTCCACATCCTCCTGTTAGAAGACAACATCCAGACACTGGACATTACATGGAAGATCTAGATTATTGGCATCAACATAAGCAATATATGACCAATCATTCCCCATGGAAGAGATTACTGTCAGATCCAGATCCTGAACTGGAACCTACACCTCTGGAACCTGCATCACTCACTGGTACTAGAGTTTGGTTGCCACCACAACAAAGACCAGGAGAGACCTTACCTGAATTTAGGACACACCCTCACCAGCATCTTCCTACTCATGATCAGAGAGCAAACTTCCAAGTTCCTACTGAACAGCAAAGATCATCTTGTATTCCTATAGCTAGGGTTATATCCGATAATGCTTACGGAAACCAACCACCAGTCGAGATTGAATGAGAAGTGAGAGGTTTACCTCCTATACAGGAAGAGACTCCTATATAGGTTGATCAAGATCAAGTGAATCAGACATCTACAAATGAACAAGAAGATTTAGGAGAAATGTACTCCAAAGTTTGGATTCATCATTATCTTACACTTGCTGCTATGGTAGTTGGCATTCCTAATCAACATAAGGATATTGCCAAAATGCCTAAAGAAGAGCAATGCCACTGGTATAAAGCATATGAAGATGAAATAAAGTTATTGAAGGAATGAAAGGTATGGGATTTGGTGGACTTACCAAAAGGACACAAGCCCATTGGAAATTGATGGGTATTTGCTTGCAAAAGTGATGGTTGATATAAAGCTTGCCTTGTTGCTCAAGGTTTTACACAAGCCTTCAGAATTGATTATCAAGACACCTTCTCACCCATTGCTCACTTTGAAACTTTTTGCAAGCTTATGGCTTTTACTGTGCTTCATGATTGGGAATTAGAAGTGTTGGATGTCAAGACTGCTTTCCTCTATGGAAATCTTGATGAAGAGATCTACATGTGACAACCAGAAGGCTTTGTAATCAAAGGTCAGGAAAAAAAGGTCTGCTGACTAAAGAAGTCCCTTTATGGACTCAAACAAGCTGCATTCCAATAGAATAAGGAGTTGCATTGATCACTCCTGAAGATGGGTTTCAACTGGACCTATGCAGATCCAGGAACATACATTAAGTTCATTGGTCAAGAGATCATCATTATTCTAGTCTATGTTGATGATGCTCTTTTCACTGATAGTGATAAAACTCTTCTCATTTCTCACAAGAAACAGTTCATGAAACAATGGGAATCTAGAGATCTTGGTGAAGTGAAGGAATATCTTGGTATCTGGATTACTAGGGATCAAAAGAAGAAATTGATTACCCTCAACCAGTCCATTTATGCTGACAAGGTCGTTAAACGCTTTGGCCTGCAAAACTGCAAAGGCAAACATATACCACTTCCCAATAGTTACAAACTGAATGTCTATGAAAAACCTTCTACCCCTGCTCTCCAAAGTCTATATCAGTCAGTCATCAAATCACTGTTATACATCATGCTTGGAACAAGACCAGACCTAGCCTATTCTGTAATAAAAATGTCACAGTTTTCTGCTAATCCATTTGAGGATCATCTGCAGAAGGTGATGCACATTGTGCACTATCTTTCAAACACAAAAGAACT
>JBBPMA010001553.1:0-10212 GCA_038090075.1 Xanthoconium purpureum | reverse complement strand
CTGACTCTCCCAGGTTCTGGTTGTCAGGGGAAGATGAATGGTTGTAGGAAATGTTGGCTGATGAACTGGAAGATGCAGTGAGATGTTGATCTGCTGAACAGGGTGAAGAAAAGAGCAGCGAGCCGGCCCAGGGATATGAGCTCACAGTTGGATTACGCCCATCTAAAACAAGGTCACTAGAATAGAAAGGCACTGAATCAAGTGGCAGAGAGGCTGAGACTGGGGGTAATGTAAAGTAAAGATCGGCATTTGAATCATTGAGGGCAGAGCTTGAGCCATTACAAAGATTGTCGAGGACCAGTGGAATAGTGGTCAATTCCACCTGCTTGTATGGGCTGTTCATGACTTGGTTCCAGCTCAATGCGTAAGCATCGTTTTCAGTGCTGAATGAAGCATTTGCATCATTAGTGGGCAGGAGCGAAGGAGTATCATCATTAGCATTGGGGGAGGCCATGGTGAAACAGGACGATAAGAGGACTCACATCTGACATTAATCATATCGAACTTTTTGGCCCAAATCTGGGCCCTTGTGGGAGATTCGGGAATAGGACTCAGGGACTTACTAGTATGTATTCGGCGTTTAATAACCAAGATCTGGTGTGGAGTTGGCAGAGGCGCAGACCTGGTGGAGCTTTAAAAGCGCAGAAGCTTCCAATTCTGACTCCCCTAGATCCTGGTAGGACCATAGGAGTTCCGCTAAGAGAAGACCAGACATATGAGCCCTGGGCAAGTGGGTGTCACGCTCCTGCACAACTGTTACGATCACATGGGCGAACACTCTGGATTTTGTGGGTCACTCTGTACTTCATCCTGGTTGGGTATGGCAACTTGCCAGAACACGTTTCGAATCTGTGTGGACATGCCCAGGTAGCACAAAGAATATACACATCTTACACCCTGAGTGAACAACTGAGTCTGACCTGACAAACTTGGAGTTCTGTGAGTGTTATCAACTGCAGAGTTGCAGAGTATAGCTGTGGGTCCACTTTTTAGATGGAAAATACCTACTACATACCTCTGTTGCCACCCATCAAGAGAGTCATGGATGTTAAAATGCAGACTTGCTGATGTTCAGAGAAGGCAGACTCTACTCTGCAGACTTCATATGACCCAAACATCCTCTACTTTTACCCTCAGTCTATTCAAATGACCAGGGTTCCAGGAGCAGAAATGGTACGAAGTTCTACCAGTTTCTTGGGGTGAATTTAGATCACTCTGAAAGCAGCTCCTGCATTACGTTGAAAAGGCGCGACAAGTGGATGTTAATATCCTCGATAGCAAGCAATTTGCTCAGGAACACCCCTTTCTCCATCTAGTGAGTAATAGAACTCTCAGGGTATGTAACATACTGATTTCCCATTTACAAGATCCATTCTGCCTCTAACCTGCTCACCACTTCGCAAATAAAATCTGAAATAGTCAACCTTTTGGCTAGAAAGTGAAGCCTAGTTTTACAGCTAGTCAAACTCGAAACTCAATACGACTCTCTTCGCTCACTGTGATGTGAAGATGAGGGTGATGATGAAGCTAATGCATTCTGTCAAGCAAATTATGGTGTCGGTGATCTGCAGGGTGCCAATGGCAAGCTAGCCTTTGTGTACATGGACCTCACTTTCAAATCCCATACTTTCCCTGGCTTGGATGGAACAAAATACTGAATGAACAAATATGCAGAATAGTAAGTAAGCCTTGAAGGTGGTTTGTGAGTGTGTCTGTACTGATCCTGCATTTGGGGATAGATGTTGGGGTTCTGGCCCCACCATTTCTTCTGGCCTGTTTTGCTTGTAGCCATCTTCCTTTGTGATACCGTGACCGTGCACTAGTTGAGCTGCCTCTTCACTTGTGGCCATTCTACTTAATGTTTCTCCCCTTTTGTTCTTTTGTGATATTATGTATGGAGATTGTGCTACCTCAGACTACATGAGTTGGTTAGGTCTTCGCATCACCTTTAATGAACATTGTTGCACTATTAGTATGAATTCAGTATTTATTGGATGTGTCTGACAAATCTGCCTGATTGGTAAACCAAATCACGTGTAACTTCAAGTTATCATCTCTTTTTCACACCAAGATGTGTGCATGCCGAGTCTAGAAAGTCTTGAGGATTTCAATTTCAATTTTTCCTTTGTCTCTCCCCACATTCCAATAACGTTAACATTCATGTGTGGTTTTTGACCAATTGTTCTAGATCTGTGATCAGATGATTGGAGTTCCCATACCCTCCAACACATGTATATGCAGCCACAATTTTCGGAGCACTGGGGCACTCACAAAGCACGAAAAGACTTGTCAAAGGGGTACAAAGCGTCTGGCCGATGCTTTGGAAAGAGCAAAAGAAGTTTTCTGGCGCAAGAAATGCCAAAGCACACCCGATCCTCATCACAGTGATGGAGATGTCAACAGTGACTCTGCTGTTGAGGGTGATTCTTGTCAGGATGTTACTGTTCAGCCAGTGAGTATTGTTCCAGTGCCAATGACTTGTCCTTACACTTTTGTAAGCTGGATGCACGAGTAGTGAACTCCAACGACTTACAAGATGATGATGAGCCCCTTGCAAAACAGCGAACTTGACGATTGAATTGTCAATTACCTGTGAGGTATAGGGATATACTTCCCAAGCCCCCGACACTGCTTCCATCTCAAGGGGATGCCTCAGGCAGCGTCGTCTCTGCTGTGACTCCAGTTTCCACTTCTACCCTGCTGCCTTCCATCTGTACTCAGATCTAATCAGCCCACAACTCTGTCATCCAGATGGTCATGACACAGTGCAATAAATTTGGCCTTTATCGCATATATAGTACACCACCCACTTCCACCAACGACCCATGTAATCCATGTACCGTCCAATGACCACCTGCAAATCCTTCATCCCTCTCCTCCCTCAACGTTGCAGATCGATACCATCCATACCCAAACAAAATGTCTTTCCAATTAGGCCAGTGGTATTGGAATCAGGGTGCACAGAAGTTGAAAGAGAGCTTCAGGCAACTCTTGGAGGTTATTGGTGATGAATCCTTTTGGCCAGAGGACATGGCATCGATGAACTGGAAGGCGATTGACCATGAGCTTGGAGGGACAACCTTAGAGGGTGAGGAAGAGTGGTTAGATGCAGGCGAAGAGGACGAGGAATGGCACAAAACCTCCATTTGCATTTCTGTGCCTTTCCACAACCGCTGCCTGAATCCCAGGCCAAAAGACTACCACACCACTTTCTATCATCGGAGCCTGGTCTCAGTCATCCGAGAAAAACTTTCAGATCCTTCTCATCATAGTCTGTTCCATTACAATCCATACAAGCTCAGATGGCAACCCTCTCACAAAGAGCAAGAAAACCGAGTCTATGGTGACCTCTTTTCTTCTGATGCCTTCCTCAAGGCCTGTTATGCGAGTCGATGGACTTGCATCGAGGTCAAAGGTTTACTTGCTCTGAGGGAGGTACTCACGAAGAGACACTGCGTCCTCAAAGAAGTCTTAAGAGAGAGAGAGAGAGAACTAGGTCACAACTTAGGTGAGCTGTGGATTGCAAGACTGACGCTGTAATTGCACAGAACAAGAATAGGGAAAAGGTACAGGCTAAGCGGGTATTTAAGTACTACTGATTACCTAAGAGGAATCCAGTAGAATGATGTGGAAGGTGGGGACACGTGACTACTATAAGAGAAATAGTCAGGGGAGTGGATAGTCCTGTGAGAGAGAGACGAGGGATCAAAGAGGAAAGAGTATAGGAGAAGTGAAGGTGTCGAAGGTAAGTAGATAGTTGGTCTCCTTCTCATGGTAGGGAAAGAGATCTAAATAGATTCGATGTGCGGTGCGGATGAGAAAGAAGGTATGGTAAAGAAAGATGATCGTAACATTACCCCCCTCATACACTTGAGCTCCAGGCTCAAGATACCTAGACCTCTTATTCATTGTCAACCAGGGTATTGAGGTCATCGTTGTCCGAGTAAGATCCTCCATAAGTGTTGTGAGATTCCGGCTGGGCAAGCGGATTGATCGGACAGTTATCAACCACATGTCCTGGGGTGTTGCATTGTCCGCAGATCCGAAGATTGCAGACATCGTCGGAGTGTCCCCATCGAAGATAAAGGCTACATTGAGTCTCCAAACAATGATGTGCCACATGACCAGGCACTGATTCCCTACAAGAGGGGCAGGTGTATAGGGGGCAGGAGAGCCTGAAGTGACCGAGATCTGAGCAAATATAGCACCTGGTGTTGGGAGAGACAGGGCGAGAGGAAGTGACCAGGACCCGAGAGGTGGAGGAAGTGATCCATTGTCCATCTGTGATCTGAATTCAGATGACATCATTGTCTTCCTGAGTAGGAGAGACAGGGCAAGAAGAGATGTGAAGAGCTAAGGGAATAGGGGAAGAGGAGGCGGAGATGGGCTGGTTTGGTCCAATCTGTTCAAGGTATTGTTGTTGTTCCTTGTGGGAGAGGGTGCCCCAAACGTGTAGGAAGGCGGGGTAGAGGGTAGTGCTTGGGAGCTCCTCCAGGTATTGGTGGAAGGAGTTGGTGACAAGGAGTTCAAGGACCAGGCCTGGTAGGAGGGAGAGGGTAGTACGCAAAGGTGCTCCAAGTGACTCAGGTAGATCAACAGGGCAGGCCCTGAACAGTTGGAGTTGGGCGATCGAGATATGGTGGAGAAGTTGGACAAGGGCCTGGCACTCGGTGTCGTGTTCATATGTGGGGAGTCTCTCGACTTCACTAAGGATGGTGGAGGAGGCAATGGCAATGGTAAAGAGGGTGTGTACGCGAGAGGTGGCGAGGAACCTAGTGTAGATGGGGCAGGTTTCAGGGGGGGGGGTGGGTGGATAGGGGAGTAGAGTGAGGTGGGGATAGGATATGGCATGGGAGAGAAGGGAGTTGGACTTCCTGTCGATGCCTGCATCAAGCAAGGTGGTCAATATATATGATGAAGCTGAAGTTGGTGAGGAAGAAGAGAATACAGAGGGCAAGAGCGACTCCAAACCAGATAAAAGGGACGTCCTTAAGCTGCATACACAGGGGGGTACTCACGAAGAGACACCTCGTCCTGTGATGCTAGTAGTGAATGGGGCAGCTAGGTTCTTTGCAAAAGCAGGAGTGGGTTCTGGCATGGTCAAGAGGGAGATTGTGGCGACGAAGGAAGTTGAGTTGATACACAGTGAGTCCCAGCAACCAGGGGATGTCAATGGGTCTGATGGGGGAGGAGATGTTGTCGTGCTGAGGGATGAAAGGCATGTTGTCATCTTTAAACCCTGGAGTTGGTGGGCCTTTTTGTATGTCGTGAGAATGTCCGACACATGTTGGAGGTTAGATTCGGGTTCCCAAGTGTTTTCCGACGATGGATACCCTTTCCACGTGGTCAGGAACCTTTGTTGTCCTACAGAGCCTCGATGTGAAACAATCTGTTTCACCTCATACTCTTCCTTGGAGGCAATCAGGTTGGGTGGTGGTTTCGAGAAGTTGGGACCATGTGTTTTGGTTTCCTTGTATGGGGATAATAGCAAGGCATGGAAAATGTCATGGATCCTCCATGTGGAGGGAAGTCTGAGTCAGTAGGAAAGTGGTCCTAGTACCTGTGAGATCTCAAATGGGCCCTGTCTCTTGGGTGCAAGTTTCCTGGAGGGGTATTTGAGGCGAAGGTGGGTGGCTTCTAGCCACACCTTTTGTCCGACTTTCCATGGGGTGAAGTGCCGGAAGTTTCACTCCTTCATGATCCGATGAGCTGTTTCATGAGCAGCTAATGCCTCCTTTTGTGCTTCTTCCAATGCCAATAGTCAGGTTTCCAAGGCAGGAATGAAGGTTTTTCCCAGAGGGGGGTATGCTCACGGTTCATATCCATAGAGAAGGGTGAAAGGTGAAACTTTGGTTGAGCTGTGTGGGACCAAATTGTGATGAAACTCAGCTGTGGGAAGGAAATCCGACCATTTCCGAGGGTTGTTGGTGCAGAAGATGCGGAGGTATGTTTCAACTTCTTGGTTGGCACGTTCAGTTTGTCCATCCGTTTGCGGGTGGTATGCAGTGGACAATTTGACATCATAGCAAAGGAGGTGGGCAAGTTCTCTGGTGAAGGCTGATGCAAACTGTGGGCCCCGGTCAGAGACCAGTGAGTCATGAAGTCCAAATCATTTAAAGACATGTGAGACAAAAAGTCGGGCAACGCCTGTGGCATCTATTGTTTTGGAGCAAGGTATGAGGATTACCCCCTTTGTAAGGCCATGGTCAACCACGACCATTAATGAGTCATATCTGTTTGAGGGGGGAAGATCAGTAACGAGGTCAACAGAGAGTTGCTTGAAGGGAAGGTTACAGGAAGAGGGGATAGGCATCAGTGGGGGTCAAGTGGGATGGTGGTTGACTTTGTTTTGTTGGCAAGTTGCACAGCCCAATATGAATGCATTGACAAAGGAGGAGAGGCCAGGCTACCAAAAGTCGTGTTCCAGCAGTGCTTTAGTGCAAAAGCGTCCTGCGTGGCCAGTGGTGGGGGACTCGTGGATAGATCATAGGATGGCCCGTCGTTCGTGTGGGGGGATGTACATCCGGTTTCTAAAGTAAAGGTGTCCGTTGGTCATGTGCCACTCATCTTTGGAGGAGCGAGGGAACAGGGATGATCCCTGTCAAAGGCTTTCAAGGGCTCATAGGACCAGGGGATCCAACTGGGAGGAAGATCTAATTTTCTTTGCTAAGGCAAGGTCCAATGCATGGATGACCACCAGTTCTGGACAGATGGATGCATCTATATTGTCCTGGGTGGTGTCGACATGGTCTTGTTGAAAGAGTGCGTCCGCCAGGCCCATCTGTGTTCCTGGGGTAACTTGCCATCGCAAATCAAAGTCTTGTAGGAACAGGGACCATCTGGCCTGTCGCCTGGATAGTTTTTGTGGATCTTTGATATAAGAGAGGTTTTTATGGTCAGTGATGATGGTGACAGGATGGGGGGTTCCCTGTAGGTATTGTCACCATTCTTCCAGAGCCAGGATGACTGCCAAAAGTTCCCTATCATAGATATCGTAATTTCGTTGGGTGGAAGAGAATGTGGTTGAGTAGTAGGCACAAGGGTGGATGTCTGAGTTCTTGTCGGATTGCATGAGCACTGCCCCAGCAGCTAATAAGGAGGCATCTGTCATGATGGTAAAAGGACGAGTGACATCAGGGATTTGTAGGATGGGGGCGGAGGAAAAGATCTTTTTGAGTCATTCAAAGGCGTCTTGTTGGGATTGTGTCCAGACCCAGGATTCTCCTTTTCGGGTGAGTTGGTTCAGGGGGGCAACAACGTTGGAGAAGTCTGGGATGAATTTCCTGTAGAAGTTGGCAAAGCCCATGAATGATCGGATTCCCTTGACAGAAGTGGGGGGTTTCCATTTCTCAATGGCTTTGAGTTTCTTTCTATCCATCTCAATTTTGCCTTGTCCGATGATCATTCCCAGGAACTCCATATGAGGGGTATCAAAGGTGCATTTGGAAAGTTTGATCGACAGTCCATGCTCTCTAAGTCATTGAAGTACTCATCTCGTTCGTTCATGGTGAAGGGTGATATCATCCTTGGTGTGAATGCCTAGATCATCCATGTAGACTTTTAACCATCTCTCCTGGATCATGTCCACAAAGATATGGTTCATGAATGCCTGGAACGTGGGTGGGGCATTGCAGAATCTGAAGAACATGACAGTCAGTTCAAATAGGCCCAAGGGAGTGATGAACACAGCCTTCCATTGGTCCTCTTTTCAGATATGAATGTTATTGTATCCCCATTGTATGTCGAATTTGGTGAATAGTGTGGAGGACTTCATGTTGTCAATGAGCTCAGGGATGAGAGGGAGAGGATAGGCATTCTGGATGGTGTGGGAGTTTAAATAGCAATAGTCCTGACAGGGGTGAAGGGTTCCATCCTTCTTGGGTACAAAGAAGAAGGGGGACGCTTGGGGTGATTTTGAAGGTACTATCCTTCCCGTTTGAAGGTGTTCCTCGACGAATTCTTTGCAGGTCTCCATCTCCACTGGGTTCAGGGAGTATACTTTTGCTATTTTGGGAGTAAAGTCTGGGCGAAGTTCAATGGTATGGTCATAGGAGCAATGTGGGGGCAGCTGGTTGTGTGTCTTTTCGGAAAATACATCTGTGAAGTCTCGGCACCATTCAGGGATAAGGGGTTCCCTTGTCTCGGTGGTTTGTGCAATCTGGGTGGAGATGGTGGTTTTTCCAACGACTTCGCCTTTCAGCCAGGCTTCCCATTTGTTTAGTTGTCTAGAGATTTTGCAGTCTGCATCAAGTCCAAGCCATTGGAGGAGGTATCGTTGGGGGGTGTGGTCTGTTAACAAGAGGTGTGGGGATTGAGGGACAGAGATGGTATTGGCTTTCCAGTCAATCTTAGGGTTCCATTTGCATAGCCAAGGCATTCCTAGTATGATTTGTCGTCGTCCCAAACTTAGGACCATCAGGTCCATGGATTCTTTGGACTGGGGGAACAGGATGTTGGTGTGTGCTTTCCAGTGGATTGTCCCCTTGGCATTGGTTGTTCCATCCACATTGTAGGCGAGGATGGGTTTTGGGAGACACTTCAGGGGGAAGTTTGCCTTAGTCAAGAGGCCAATGTTGATAAAGTTTCTGGTTGCTCCACAGTTGATGATTGCTGTGGTTTCAACGATTTGTGTTCCAGTAGCCAGTTTGATGGGGAGACGAATAGTTCATTCATTGGGCAAGGCTACTAGTACATGGGCTAGGTCATGGGAAGGAGATGTTGAGGCAACTTCCCGTTTCAAAAATCCTCCTCAGAGGAGATGGTATCAAAGGTGGTGGCGACCGCCACATCCTCTCTCAGCTCCTCATAGCAGAGCCTTAAGGTTCAAAGAATTTCTTCTTTGCTTCTTCCCTGGGTTTTCAAGGTCTGGACATAAGTGTCCATGGGCATGATAGAGTTGATGGTGGTAGTGGTGGGGGTGAAGGTGTCTGTGGAGCGAACTTGTTGGGAGCGACAGTTAGGTGATTGAGATTGGTTCTGGGAGGGTCCTTTGTAGGTGTTGCAATGGTCTGCATTGTGTCCCTTTTTGCGACATTTGAAGCAAAGACCTTCTCGGATGCATTGAGTGCGTTCTGGAGGGGTGAGCTTCTTGAGACGTATAAAATCTATGTCCATAGTGTCTGGGTCCTGGGTAGAGCATGAGGATGATGAGGATGAATGACCAGGATCATGCCCTCCCCGAAGGGCAAGGATGCACATCTTTTGGGTGTGGAAATCTCGGGCTTTGTCAATTCATTCCTGGATTTTAGTGGGGGGTGTTGACATGGAAAGGATCATGGTAGAGATCTGGGGGTCTAGTCCTGTAGCAAAGCGCGCTATGGTCTCCTTAGTGTCACCCATCTGGGCTTTGGCAGCAAGGGTCTGGAACCTTGTGATATAAGTTTGGAAACCATCATCAATATACTTTCTGCCATCCTCAGTTTTCCTTTCCTCCTTTTATTGTCTGAGTTTGTACAGATCATTTTGGGACGTTTCCGCTAAGTCATAGGGATAGAGGGTGGACACAAAATTTTCTGCCAATTTATTGAAGGTCTTTTCCGTAGCAGGGATGGCACTACTAGTCAACTTGTCATACCACATTTCAGTGAACTGAGCTCCTTGTCCCTTGCTCATTTTGTTGAGAGTAGTCATGATTTTCTCATCGTCACCTGTGTAGATAGAGGAGTTGATGGTGAAGTAGGCTTTCATCGCCTCCATCCATCGGATGGCGTCCTCTGGATCTTCTGAGAAGTCAGCAGGAAGTGCCACTTTCAGTTCTTGGGTTGGGGGGGTGGTAGACACCGGTTTGGCGGGGGGACGGGGGGGGTGGGCGGGGGGGGGGGGTGGTGGAGGAAGGGGAGGTACTATCACTGGGTTTGCAGGGGCAGAGGGAGCAGTGGGGCCAGGGGGAGCAGGTGGTGCTGATGGGGCAGGGGCAGGGGGAGCAACTGGGGTGCTTGAGAATGCGGGGAGGTTTGCCAGGGTGTTAGATGAGCTGGCTGAGGGTACTGGGAATGCTGCAGGGGAGCGTTTCCTAGGTGACAGTTGAAGTGCTGGGTTGAAGAAGGGTTTTCCTGCTGTTACTCGTTTTCCAGGGGATGGTGGCATTGGTAGTTCAGGGGATAGACTAAGTTCAACAGGAGAGAGTCTCTGGGGGTTAGTTGCTAGGTCTAGGGGGTTCTGGTTGTCCTGGGGTGTTCTGGTTTCTTCCGGATCTTCAGGAGCTCGAAAAAT
>JBBPMA010001552.1:0-10217 GCA_038090075.1 Xanthoconium purpureum | reverse complement strand
ATGAGGGTGAGGGTGAGGGTAAGAACAAGAAAGACAGACAAGCATTGTTGTCACATCAATGTCATTGTCATGTCAACATCATTGTTGTTGAAAAGAGGTGGATGGATGTTGTCATCATCAATGTCACTGTTATGTCCTTGTTGTTGTTATTGTCATGTTGAGGATAAGGGTGAGAACAAAGGGAGTGGATGGGCATTGTTGTCATGCCATCACCATGTCATCATCATCATTGTTGAAGGGAGGCAAAGAGGTGTTGACATCATTGATGTTGTTGTGTTGTTTTCAATATTGTTGCCATGTTGTTGTCAAAGTTGAGGTTGAGGTTGAGGGGAGCAGCTGAGTGTTGTCATCATTGCCATTGTTGTGTCAAGGGTGAGGACAAGGACAAGGGGAGTGGATGGGCATTGTTGTCATGCTGTTGACATGTTGTTATTATTGTTGTCAAAGGGAGGCAGAGAGGCATTGACATCATTGTGTTGTTTTCAATGTCATTACCATGTCAGTGTTGTTGTTGAGTCAAGGTTGAGGTTGAGGCTGAGGTTGAGGGGAGCAGACAAGCATTGTCATTGTCATCACTGTTGTTGTGTCAAGGGTAAGAATGAGGATGAGAAGAGTGGATGAGCATTTTTGTTGCATCAATGTTGTCATTGTTGTGTCAAGGGCAAGGGCAAGAACAAGGAAAGTGGATAGAGGTTGTCATTGCATCAATGTCATCAATGTTATTGTTGATGTTGATGTTGTATTGACAACATTGTTGTCACATTGAGGGCAAGGAGGACAAGGGGGATGGACAGGCATTGTTCTCACAGCATCTTGTTGTGTTGTGGTGGGAGTGGTTGGCACTGGTTGCTATGTGAGGTTGTTATGAAGGTTCAGATCCAGTCATGCTGGTGTACAAGTCTGGGTAGTAAGTATTAGTATAAAATAAATTGAAAAAAAAAAAGAAAAAAGGGGTGCACATTGTCAAGAGATGTGAACAATCATTGTGGTAGCCTGTTTTGGTAACTGAAATCAGCCATGTTGTGTTGTGTCATACATTGCAGAAGAACCAGGGATGAGGGTATGCAAATAAGTGTAGCAATTGATGTATGGTGTCATTGTGTGGACAGGTGAGTGAGTGAGTAAGAGGTGTGGTGGTCATTGTTATGGATTTTGTGCCCCTAAACAAGATCCCCTCTTTTTCCCTAGCTCCATTCAATGACCTCTGCATTCCCCTCAAGACCTACCTTATTCCTTATGCTGTGCCTCTCAACACCTGGATGCCCCCATCTGGATTCTCTTTCTAGATTCCTTACACAGTTAGGCTTCTATCTGCTGTGCATAGATCCCACTGTCCCATCAGCCCTCTGCCTTCCAGATACATCTTGGTCTTTTTTCACTTTCATCTCAGTCTTCTGTGCATTCAGTCTTCTTTTGCTCTTCTGATCCTGCATTTTCTTTATGACACAGAGTTTCATATTCCCACTGAAATGGACCTCCCTCAATCTCCTGTATGTTCCCCTTTTTGCTCTGCTCATGGCTCTTCACTTCTCCTTATAGACATGGAACTCCTACAGGCTCCTGCTTTCCTTTTATGCCACTGTTTCATTTTGGTCTGTGCATTCTCTTTAGAGGTATATAAACCCCTTTGTGTATGCTGGGATTCTCCAGCTAGTTCTACACATTTGTGTTGTAATCTAGTCCTTTCCAAGGCTCCTTTGCTGGTTCCTTAAGACCCATTGTCCTCATAGTTGAGGAGACTACTTACTGTACATTCACATCTAGTGTGTGTGCTTCATCCAGTCAACAACCTTCTTTAAGGTCCATCAAGTATCACTTCAAGGCAATACTCTTGTCCAGGAAAGCCACTCCAATAAGCCCTTGCCTGCTAGGCTACATGAATAAGACCTATTGGCCGCTTTTCCTCGTGGAACTCTAGAAAGCAATGCTTGACATAACAAAAGAACTAGCTTTTTTTCCACTCCAGCTTTCATGCTTAGAGTGTGACCACACCCACCATGTGCAGAATCAACCTCACTGACTTACTCAGTTGGAAAGATCCTGACCCCAAAACCAACTCTTCCTCAGAAGCCTCACAGGCTTCTCCTAAGGACTTTTCTCTGCCAACCATGTCCCAACCCAGACAACATATGCAGATTTCTGGTTCTCCATACAGACAATCCCTGCCCTTGTCAACACCTACCAGCAGACCCTCTCCAATCTCTCATTTGTCTCTCTTCCATCCTACCACCCCACCTTCTCTCTTCACCATGCCCATTGTGACGGATCCTTCTCTGGAGTTGAACCCTTATACTGGTGTTGAAGAGCCCCAGAACACTATCCCCATAACCAAACAAGAGACCATCAAATGAGCAGAACAATATCATATTGCTCTCACAGAATATCTTCAAGACAACCCACCTGCACCTGAGCCCAATCCTAACCCAGATCCAAACCCTGACATTGATCTTCCCCACATCAAAGACAACATGACTTCCCAAGGAGAACTTAAAGCAGGTCTTCCAGAAGAATTCTCTGGCAAACAAGAGGATGCCAACCAATGGATCCTTGCCATGAAAGGTTACTTTGCTATGAATAGCACAAAGTACAATAATCAGGCTAAAACCTTGACTCTGCTCAATAGAATGGACAAGGGACAAGGAGCATCCTTCTCTGAAGGATGGCTCATGAAGCTAGATGATGAATTCATACCAGCCAAGGAGAAGACTTTTGCCAAGCTTCTCGCTCACTTCAGTGAAGTGTTCCTAACCATGGACCTTCACACAAAAAGCCAAAATAGACTTGCCACCATGCAACAGGAAGACCCCATCTATTATGGAGACTTCCACAAGTTCAAAGCTGACTTCAAACTTGAAGCATCCAGAGCCAGCCTCAACCACCCCACCAATGAGCACATTCTCATGGATATGCTTAGTCAAGACATTTCTCCAAGCCTCACCTACAAGATGACCATGCTTTCAAACAAGCCCACTTCTCATAAAGAATGGCTCAAAAAGGCAGGACAATTCTTCAATGTTACCAAACATATGAAGCAACTTAGAAGCAGAAGTACCCCATTAAGGACTTCACACAACTTGGAAACAAATCATAACCCAAACACTATGGACATAGATCACATCTACCTCACCCCTGTGCAACATGCCAAACATATAAGAAACAACCTTTGCTTTGTATGTCACAAGAAAGGTTGCAGCACTAGAAACCACACATGCAGAGGATCTCCCAACTTAGGCCCCTCCAGCAACCATTTACCTCCTGTCCAAAATATCAGGACAACAAAACTACCACCTCCTTCCAAGAACAAGGTTCAGGACTACATCAACCAATTGAAAACCAATGACAAACTCTCCAACATGGATATTGTCCACTCCCTTCAGGTCCTCTATGACAATGATGTTGATGAGGAAGGAGAACACATCAACTACATTAACACCCCCAAGATCCCAGAAACAGATACTTGCCTGGATTTTTGAAAGAAAGGAATGCCTGGACATCATTACCTTTCCACTCCATTAGACCAATTTTTGTAACCAGTAGTAAGTCTCACTCTATGAAAATTCCTGCATTACTGTACTCTGGTTCACTTGGAAAAATCATTGACCTCCCTGCTCTCATTGACTCGGGAGCCACATTATGCTTTATTGATCATAATCTAGTGGCCAAAAATCACTGGTCCAAGGAACATCTCAAGATACCCATCTTGGCCCACAACACTGATGGAACACCCAACACCAAAGGTGTTATATGCTTCAAGGTTCAACTCACTCTTTACTTAGGCAAAAAAAAAGAAAAACACTGGTTCTATGTTGTCCATTTAGGAAATGAGAATCTTATCCTCAGCCTACTCTGGCTCCAAGAAACCAACCCCATCATTGATTGGGCCACCAGAAAGGTGAACATCCCTGAACCTCACACTCTCCCACACCATGACTCACCTGACACCATCTACCAATAATATCTCATTCAACACCTCTTCATCGACCCAAGCGAGAAACTCAAAGAACTCATCCTTCAACAGATGAAACACATCCCTGTGACTATTGGAATCCACAAAATGACCATCTCCACCAATCTGGCCCAACAAGCCAGACAAGCCAAATGTGAACTCTCCTCCATCTATAAGGAATTCACTGATGTTTTCCAAGCCAAGGACACCAATGGTCTCCCACCCAAACAAGACTTCAACCACACCATCCAGCTCAAAGATACCTTTACCCCCAGATGTGCCAAATCCTACCCCTTAAACTCTGCTGAACAAGAAGTCTGTAAAGTCTTCTTGAAAGAACACCTCATGAACAGCTAAATATGCCCTTTGCAATCTTCATAGGCTGCCCCATTCTTTTTCATTTCCAAAAAAAATGACATCCCTCAACCTTGCCAGAACTATTGTTACCTTAACCTCCACACAGTCAAAAATACCTACCCTCTTCCTCTGATCACCAACTTGGTTGACAAGCTGAAGAACAGTAAACTCTTCACCAAGTTTGATGTCTGATGGGGATACAACAACATCTGCATTCAACCTGAGGACACCTGGAAGGCCGCTTTCTCCACACCATTTGGCCTCTTTGAGCCCACTGTCATGTTCTTTGGTCTTTGTAACTCTCCAGCCACCTTTTAGACCTATATAAACCACACCTTTGTGGATTTCATTGACAAGGAATGGCTTATCATCTCTATGGATGATATGCTCATACACTGAGGGAATGACCTCTCTTTCCATCAGGAACATACCAAATGAGTGCTATGATGCCTTTGAAAGCAATGCTTGGCTCTGAAACCTGCCAAATGCACATTCAACTCCAAAAAAGTCAACTATTTCAGACTAGTCATTACTTCTGGCAGCATTTATATGGACCCCACCAAGCTCAATGCCATTGAGCAATGGGCCCCCCCCCACTAGTGTCAAAGCAGTCTGATCTTTTATTGGTTTCTGCAACTTCTACCAGAAATTCATTCCAGGATTCTCAGACCTAGCCAAACCTTTCCTCAGCCTCACACACAAAAAGGCTGTTTGGACCTGGTCCCCCAACCACACTGAGGCTTTCTTTAAAATCAAGAACACCTTCTTACAATGCCTGGTCCTTGCCTTTCCAGACACAAACAAACCATTTTTTATTATGACCAACACTTCCCTAACTGCATCTGGAGTGGTCCTGATGCAAAAAGATTCCAATGGCAACATGCACCCATATGCCTACTTCTTTAACATCTTTGCTCCAGCTGGGCGCAATTACAACATTTATGATCACAGACTACTTGCCATCATAAATGCTCTTTCCAAATGGTGACATTACCTTACCGGTACTTGCCATCATGTCATGATCCTCACCAACCACAAGAACCTCACCTACTTCAAGGAGTTCCATACCTTGTCTTGCTGCCAGGCCTGGTGGCAGATGTTTCTCCAAGACTACAACCTCTCTTGGATCCATGTTCCCAGATCTCAAATGGGCCCCACCAACACCCACTCCTGTCTACATGACATTGACACCTCTTCAGATAACACTGAACAGGTCCTACTCCCTAGACTCCAGATTAATCTCCTTGATGTTGCCCTTGCTGAGAAAATCACTGAATCCACCCCCTCTGACCAATTTGTTATTGACATGCTACATGCCATGGAGTTGGACACCATCCCTCTTCCACACTCAGCCTTTCAAGACTGGTACTTCAATAATGGCATACTCTACTATAAATCACACCTTTACATTTCCAAACTGGCCCATCACCAGCTCATCTTCTCCATCCACAAGTTCCTCACTGGGGGTCATGGCAGATACTTCTGCACCATGAATCTCCTGCAAAAAGACTGGTGGCCTGGTCTCACCACCTTTATCCACAAATTCATTGCTGGATGTGCCACTTGTCAGGCCTGCAAGGTCAATACCCACCCCAACACCCCTGCCCTTGCATTCATTCCATCATTTGCCACTTGCCCCTTTCAGCAAATCTCCATGGATCTCATTACTGATCTCCCTGTCTTTAGGGGCTTCAACTCTATTCTGGTCATGGTCAACCATGGACTTACTAAGGGAGTAATTTTCCATCCTTGCTACAAGACCACCTCTGCTGCCAACATCGCTGCCATTTTTTTTCAGTACACCTTCCCTTGTTTTGGACTTCACAACAAGGTCATCTCTGATTGAGGACCACAATTCATCTTGGCATTCTCCAGAGAACTTGCCTGCCTTCTACACTATGATGTGGCACTTTCTACTGCTTATCACCCTCAGACTGATGGAGAATCCAAAAGGATCAATCAGGAACTTAAAACCTATCTCTGGCTCTTCTCCTTGGGTCAACCTGACAAATGGGCAGAACTTCTCCCCATGGCAGAATTCTTGCATAACTCTGCCATTTATTCAGTCACCAATCAAACTCAATTCTTCTCATGATGGGCTGTGAACCCTGAGCTTACCTGAAAATCAAACAAACCTTCCTACCTGAATTAGAAAAACATCTCAAACTTCTTGATTAAGCCTAATCAGAAGCCATAAAAGTCCACACCAAGGCAGCCAATCTTGTCAAAAACTGCATCTCCTCACATTTCAAACCTTGGAAAGTTGGAGAAAAGGTGTGGCTAGATAACCATAACCTGAAACTCCACTACCAATCTAAGAAACTTGCCCCTTGCTGAGAAGGCCTCTTTGAGATAGAACAAGTTCTATCTCCCCTCTCCTTCCATCTCTACCTTCCACCAATATGGAAAATACATCCTGTCTTCCATGCTTCCTAACTCTTTACCTATTGGGAAACTTCCGAACACAGCCCCAACTTCAACTGCCCTTCCCTCTTAGAGATCCAGGGCAAAGAAGAATATACTGTGAAGTCCATTGTTGCCCATCAGGAGACCACAGCTTGCTGCCAATTCTGCATCTGTTGGGAAGAATACCCTCCATTGGAAGACACCTGGGAACCTCCTTCCAACCTCACTCATGCCAAATACATCTTCAGGGCCTATAAAATGAGATGCAAAGACATCTTCAAAACTCCAGACTCCCCCTAGACTTGATTATGTAGGTCACCCTCTCTATCCAAGAGATGATCTTCGTGTTTGCTATGGCCAGTCTCTATTTTCTCTTGTGCTTCTGTTTCCCTACCACACCTTACATGTGGATGATTGACATTTTTGTTAGACACTTTGAGTTCAGACTTATTCCCCTGACTCATGTCCAAGCTCCAAATTGGAACTATGATGCCACCACTGATGCCTGGAGCACAGCCACCATTGCTATCAATTGGGATGACTCCCAAATGGAGTAAGCAGTACTCCATACCTCCAAATTCAGATTCCCATAGTCAAAGGCCTTAGCACTCAAATGGGACTTCACCTTTCTCTTTAATATTCCCAATTGGGTATGGCCTTTGGGAGCCCAGCTATATAAACTCTTTCTCCCTGCTCTTCCTAAGCCCATTACCTCAATGTCCAACATCTTTGCAGACTGGATTCTTGCCCTTCCTCAGCTCCAGTGCAACCTTCTCTATACTACCTTCCTTGAAACCCCATATCTCTCCCCACAAATGGAGAACCATGTGTTTGTGTGAAATTCCCCTTCCCTCTGGGAGGCTATCTCCATGTACTGGGTCTACATTGCCTTCTGCAATGTCTATGTGGAATGCCCACCTCCTATGAAAGCTGTGATGCTGATATCAAATGACTCATTCTTGAACTTCATTCCCACTGCTTTGAACTCCTCATGTCTTTCAGCTTTCCTGGCATTCTTGGGGGTCCTACCAGGGTCAACCTATTTTCACTTCCAGAACATCCTATGCCCCCTCTCTGGAGCTGACCTTACTCACTTTACTGGCTTTGTCGACTCTACCCCAACTACTCCTAAGCCTCCAGCTCAAGATAGTCCAGGACCTAACACTCCCAACAGTGATGTAAATAACCTTGTCAACATTGCCTTCCATCTGCTCCCCCCCTCCCACCACACCTCTGTCCAACATGGCCCAGTCATTACTCCTATCCCTTGGAACCTTCCAGCTCTTGCTGCCAGGATTGCTTGTTCCCTTATGGCAGGTAGATCTTCCTCTGATTCAGTGACCCCTCTTTCAGTCCCCAACCCCCTCTCTCCCAACTCCCCCATTAGCAACCATCTTCAACACAAATACAGGTGCTTCCATTGCAAGGGCAGAGGTCACTTCCATACTGAATGTCCTCAATACATTTGCTCCTACTGCAATATAGCTGCCCCCAGCCACACCCAAGGACATTGCCCTTCCAACTCCCACCTCGTCCCCAACTCCTTCATTGGAAGCTCCACCCAACTTTCCAAAGTTAATTCAGACTCTGAGGAGGAATTCAACAACCCCTTTATCAACAAGCATGGATTTTGATTCAGCAAATCAATCTTACAAGGAGGGTAATGTTACAGATTTTATGCCCCTAAATGATATCCCCTCTTTTTCCCTAGCTCCATTCAACGACCTCTCCATTCCCTTCAAGACCTACCTCATTCCTTACACTGCACCTCTTGACACCTGGACATCCCTGTCCAGATCCAGATTCTCTTTCTAGATTCCTTGCATGGTTAGGCTTCTATCCACTGTGCATAGATCTCACTGTCCCATCAGCACTCCACCTTCCAGATACATCTTGGTCCCTTTTCACTTTTGTTTTGGTCTTCCATATGTTCTGTCTTCTTCTGCTCTTTTGATCCCACATTTCCTTTACAATATGGAGTTTTGTATTCCCACCAGAATGGACCTTCCTTGATCTCCTGTATGTTCCCCTTTCCACTCTTCTCATGACTCTCCACTTCTCTTTATAGACATGGAACCCCTATGGGCTCCTGCTTTCCTCTTATGCCACCCTTCTGTCTTGGTCCATGCATTCACTTCAGAGGTATATAAACCCCTCTGTGTATGCTGGGATTTTCCAGCTAGTTCTATGCATTTGCATTGTAATCTAGTCCTTTCCAAGGCTTCTTTGCTGGTTCCTTGAGACCCATTGTCCTCATAGTTGAGGAGACTACTCATGTTTACACCTAGTCTGTATGCTTTGCCCAGTCAACAACCTTCTCTAAGGTCCATCAAGTATCACTTCAAGGCAATACTCTTGTCCAGGAAAGCCACTCCAATAAGCCCTTGCCTGCTAGGCTATGTCAATAAGACCTATTGGCTGCTTTCTCTGGTGAAACTCTAGAAAGCAACACTTGACATAACAGTCATAGTTGTAGTTGTAGTCATCAGACTGCATCTTGTGCAGCATGTCATTATTACTTGTAGCAATATGATAAAAGATGTAAAAAAAACCTATGGTCCTAGTAAGAACCAGTCACAACCAATCACAATTGTTCAGTGCAACTGCATGCAACTGGTTCTGATTGGTTTTGGTTGTAGTTGCATAGTTTTGAGTGATTGCAAAGACCAGTCCAGATCCAGTTGCATCCAAAAAGGGCAAAAAGACCAGACCAGACTGGACTTTTAAACACTAGATGTCTACCACCACTAGAACCACAGAACTGAAAGCAGCACTCCCTGCTGCCTTCTTAGGAATACCAGAAGATGCCATCTGATGAATAAAGGTGATGAATGTCTACTTCACCATCAATCCCACCATCTACACCAATGACAATGAGAAAATCATGACCACTCTTGACAAAATGAGCAAGAGATGAATGTTACGTTGAGCATTGCTTTCTAGTGTTTCATGGTACTCCTAGGGCTGCCACCCAGTGAGGCTAGGTAAAGCGGCCAATAGGTCTTATTGATGTAGCCTAGCAGGCAAGGGCTTATTGTCGTGGCCTTTCTGGAGAAGAGTAAAGCTTGAAGCAATACTTGATGGATCTAAGAGTAGGTCGTCGACTGGGCGAAGTACATGGACTAGGTGTAAACGCAAGCAATCCCTCAATAGTGAGGCGACTAGGAGGGTCTCAAGGGATCCAGGGAAACCTTGGAATGGACTAGATTACAACAGGAATGTGTAGAACTAGCTGAGGGACCTCAGTGTACATGGGGGGTTTATATACCTCTAAGGGAAGTGCTCAGATCAAGGCGGAATGGTGGCATAAGTGGAAAGCACAAGCCCATGGGGGTTCCAAATCTAAAAGGAGAGGCAGAGAGCTGCAAGAAGAGCAGAAGGGGAGTCATATGGGGGACTGGGAGAGATCTGTTCCAGAAGAAATACGGAGCTCCATGTTGCAAAGGAACTGCAGGAATGGAAGGGCAGAAGAGAGACATATAAGGAAGACGAGTATGGAAAGAGACTG
>JBBPMA010001551.1:0-10220 GCA_038090075.1 Xanthoconium purpureum | reverse complement strand
ACCCCAACCGACATCCTTCCAGTGCTGTGTAGGGAGCTCCCAGCCTCGACGTCTGGGGAGTGGGCGAAATGGACAGTGACTGCATCCCGGGCAATCGCCTCGCAGGGAGTATATCCCGCAGCGACCACGAAGGGTATGCGCGCGCGACCCGTAACGGGCTGGTTGCTAGTGGGGCGACGGCGGTGGGGACAAGGGAAGCTTCCACTCAGCAGAAGCCAGCAGTGACCCTAATCGGGTATACTCCCACGGGCTGTCCGGGCCGTCCGAACCCTTTCGGATTGTTCGGCCTACGCGTTGTCGCTCCCATCCAGCACAGATTCCAGTCCCTCATCATCCACGGGTGGGATTCGATGGAACGACACTAAGAATGCCTCGAGAGTGGAAACGTAAGGTTTCGCGGGACTGACGCGGCAGAGAGGGGTACCCGACCACAGACGACCTGGAGCTATCGGTGTGCGACGTTTGGGCCGGTGGGACGGTGGTGACGTTATATTGTGGTAGTTTCTACGTTAGGATGTAATGGGGAAGGGGGACAACCAGCCAAACCTATCGGCGCGCAGCGTTTGGTGGTTATGAAATCGTTTTGCGTTCTAAAAACCTGAGGGAAATTCGTGCCTTCGACGATAGTAAAGCAAGCCTCCCGCCACTAGACCATTGACCACGAAGAGCTGGAACGCCGAAGGAAGCAAAGGAGGAAATGAACCCAGAGGCGGCTGCTCAACATCAACGACGGGGATTCCGCTACATGGAAAGTATTGTCAATAATCTCTATGTTCCACCTGCTCGTGGACGACGAGGCCCCGTGTAGTATGCACGTAGACGATTCTGCGAACCGGCGACGCGTTTGGATAAAAAGCAGTGTAAAAATTGAACGCGCGGGAGTGCTTGGTCCAGGAAGCTTGGGATAACGAATCGTACAAGCGACCTCTTTGCGGTCAGACATCTAGAAACTAGGTTAATCTTCTGCAACCCAGGAAAACGGTCAAAAAAGCTTACTTTGGCCAAATGTGTGGTTGAGATGAAAGTAAGAATCTCAACACCTGGTGGTCTAAATAGTTTGACTGGCGTAGCATTCCTTCTTGTACCCCAGAACTATAGACGATACCACCTCTCTGGGATGCGTAAGCGTCGTTGTTCATCAATGAGCAAAAACTTAACTTTTAGTTTGATTTACTAGATAGGTCCCACAGCGGCACAACTTGTGTGCTTTTGTGGAGATGTCTCGTCGAACAGTGACTCCATCAGCGTGCTCGCTGAATAACGAAAGCCGTCTTTTTGCATCGTGCCAGGCTGACAAGGAGTGAGTTGTATGAGTTGGGGCGCAAAGCCTGTGATACGCTGCGAGTCGCGACTCGCAACCAAATCGAGCCGTTCCTCATTTGGCCATGGACCACAACAGACTCAAAAACTTGTAGTTTGCCTCGACGTCACACAAGGATAAAGGTACCCATACTTCCTACTTTAAAGACAGAGAACTACGATGGAAGAATTCGAAGAAACCATACTCATGGTGCAACACTTTTTCATCAAGCAGAACCTGCCACGGTGCTGACATGGTCAATTTTCAAAGTGAGTGCGACCCCGTAGTGTGTCTGTCCGCTGATCAATCCCATCAAGGAGTCCTTCAAGGTTTGCTATGAGTGACGTCTCAAGACTTCGGAGTCTGATGACAAGTTGTTGTGACTCCGTTTCTGCGCTGAGCCGGACTGATTAGCACTCCAAAATCACACATCCTTGATAGGCAGACATTTTCTGCCACAATGTGCATACGACACAACTACTCATCGGTCGATCGGTCAGCAACCGTTACCTCATGTCCAGACAGCATCAATCATTATCCTTGGCAGATGCGAAGCCACCGTTGCCTCTCCTCTGAATGCTACTCATCTTGTCGCAGGCTTGGCACTCCTGGACTAGGGTAAGTCAGACAAACACAGAGTAAAGAACAATCGTCGCCAGCGCACAGAACATCGTCAGAGGCCGTCTACCAGTGAGCGACTTCTTGGTTGACAATTCATCGTTCTGACCCAAATCCCTGGCCTCCCCGTAGTAGCGACACTCTTCGTGGGTCGCGAGTCGACGTCTACAAGCCCCCTCTAACCCCAAGCTCAAGAGCGTCCGTACCTTACAATACGCACAGACAAGATCTGCCCTTGTACCTCCTCGCCCACCGTGCTGTCTGACGGCCGAGAAAGCGCGCCACGTCGAACCCGGGCTTCGCTCGACGTAGAGTAGTGGTTGTCTGAAGACTCGAGAAAACGAATAGTGATATTTTTTATTCGCCTGCGATGAATAGTGATGGGACATTGATAATTAACGAAACCATATCTCCGAGTTGGATTCGAAAATTAATAGCGGTGCGCATCTGTTTTACCGATAATCTTAACGAGAGTCGTACTCCACAAGGCTTTCAACTTCATCATGCACTGGCACGGAGCCATCGAAACGATATGCGCTATGCGTCACCCAGGTCAAACTTAATAACATCTGAGAATCCTCCAGTTCCTCCATGCACCGTGACGTTGGCGAAACGGTACATCGAACAATACGTGTCGCATGCTCGGACGCCCCCCGACGCTGCGAAATTTTCTTCCCCGACAAGATTTCGTCTTGAGGAATCCCATAAGCCGTTTCCAGAGAGCGCTTGCGGCTGGATGTGACAAATGACAGGTGTGGGAAGACCTTCCCAGAGTTCATGTTCTGGAAAAACCTGGAACGAGTTGATGGGTTCCCCCGTCTTTGCCAGCGTGGACAAAGTCGAAGCAGTATATGCAGTGAGACGCGAGACGCTTTCCCCAAAAGTGGAAGGCATGTTCGGAGTTGGGGATAGAGCGTATCTGAACGTCCGGATCCCCAGGAGATGGTTTTATCTGTGCAAGCCACTCGGTCACGTTCACTGTCGACAAAGAGGAGCACACGGCACACACCCCTATGCAAGCGCTAGGAGCATTCAATAGATCTGTGGTCTCTCGCATGACCTGAGCCCGAGCGCTGCCATCTTCAATTTGGGCACGAGCGAATCTACGATTCTGGATTGCAAGGCAGCTGTCGGAATATGTGTAAAAGTCGTCCAAGTCGGCAGACAGGGTGGATATGTCAGATAGGACGAAAATGTCCCAGTCATACGGTGTGAGGATAGAATCGCTGGCAGGCTCCGAGCATCCAATCGCGATGTGTCTCTGCGGATGATGCCATTGCGGGCGTGTTGTGGCGGAGCATGGAACAATGGGGGCAGCGTCAGGTTCAAAAACGATCGTATGTCAGCGTTGGACGGGCGAAATTCATACCGTTGATAAGGCCTTAACCCTTCGTTGTGGATATACGTACCCTTATGGGGACTCAGATCTTGCGCGCCAGTGTCGCCTTAGTGCACGTGCCGCACCCTTCGTCTTCCTCCAGTAACCGAATAATTGATAGAATTACGGAATTAGTGTCTATGGAGATTCCAGATGTAAGTTATGGAGGGTCCTCGAAGCGTTATTTACTAGCGTCACCCTTTTGCTTCCATCGACGACCGTCCACTCATGCCTCTGGGGAATTGACGGCACTCATCTCATCCGACGGTGTATCGATGGATGGATGGAGGTATCGACTCGGCCAATAAACAGCATATGTGGTAATCCCGATAAGCAGTGGGAGCGAGTCAAACACATAAAAGAATGCTGTAAAACGGAGACCGCGCAACCGTTTCAGTAACGTGAACGGACGCCAGGGTTTTGTCATTTTACCTTCGTGGTTGACGAGATAGCCGTTTCCGAGACCTTGAGAGAATTCTATGGTGCGATAGACGCATCGTAACTGGACGCACACGATGAGAAAGAAACATGGACAAGAAGATGAAATCGACGGACTAGGAACAAGGCCGAACTAAAGAAAAGCACTTGCAAAATCTTGCCCCATGGTTCTTCAAAGGGCTTGACACCGTGCCGCTTCAGGCTCCAGTAAGCGTAATATACGAGGAGAATGTAAAATCCAAAGGACAGCACTTGGAGTGCGAGACCTGCGATGACTACGTAGGCACCGATTTTATTTGTCTTAGGGTCGGTGGAGCCAAGAAGGGAGCCACCCGTACCCTTTGTTCAATCACAAAGATAAAGAAATGAGGAAGCGGACAAAGGTATCAGGAACAAGAGGACGTACCTGGACGAGAGCGGTTGTGATATCGCTGATGACGAAGTACCTCGCGGTACGCTCAGGTCTGAGCAACGAGTGCCGACGTTGGATACAATTGACGACGAATCGGCCATAAAGAATGTAGTTGAACGCCAAGAAGTCAGCTGGGGCCAGCAGAATGAATAATGCAGAAGAGAGATAGATGGCTAAGGAATTTGGATACACGTCCATTACGATGCGGAGAGCAAAACCAGCTGACGTGACTGAAAAGTGTCTGGTCAGTACGACCCATCGAAAAAAGAGGAGAGCGTGATCGTACTAGCAGCTCCGATTGGCAGATATAGTCCCCACCAAGCACGATTCGCAAATAAGCGGAAGAAAATGGCAAAGGTGGTGATCCCATAAAGCACAGCGAAAATACCTGCGGCGGCCTTACTTGGGTTATAGGCTGTTTCCGATGTCAGTGAAACAGCCAGCTGAGAATCTGTATGGAATACGTACCAAAGGCCCATTGGACGAGTGTAGGACTAGTCGTTGCACTTGGGGAACTTGTCGTAGTGCTGGTGGCTAGAGACAAGATAATCCGAATCGAAGGGAAGCAGCAACGTGGATTCATACCTTGGGCAGCCACGGTACTGATGAGAAACGCTAAGCAAAGAAGTCGAGTGTATACCATGGAGAATGTGAGATGCAGGACAGGTGACGGCTAGACAGTGATTGCTTTGTTGCGGGGTCGATTACGCTCTATATGCTGCCCACATCGCAACACCACGGCAAGGCGAGCCCGCTCCACTACCCCTCCACTAGCTGCGGGAGCATGGCCTCGGGGGGGAAGAGCGGAAACAGCCTGCAAGTCAACATGCAATAAATCCTTAGCTACCGCGGCACATCTTCATGGCGGTGTTTGTTGCGTGATCCTGTGGTATGCTGGGTTCCAGGTGATAATTTCTGGGATGCCGCGACCCGGGGGGTTGGGAGTGAAGGTGTTCAAAGGTAATTCAAACGAGTGCCCCGGCAGATAAAGAATTGAAGTGACTGCTGTCGTAATGCCTGTCCCCTGTCGTGTGTTCCCCGCGAATGCGTGCAACGAGTCATGGTGTGTGGACCAACGCCATCAGGGATCTAGGAGTGCCCAAGTAGGCCCCAAAGGATCGGCCTGAAGTCTTTTTCGTGCTTAACATCGATAATTCATGGAGACCGCAGGTATGGAGCCACTGTACAGGTTGACGGAAAGAACCCTTGATGGAAAGGTGCCAATTACTCACCGCATGCGTTAAAGAGTACGATGCGTGTTGACTTGCTGTGTGCAACGCGACCGGAGTTTGCAACATTCCGTGCACCACCCGGACATGCCATGTGGACTTGTCTTGCTGCAACAAGCTGGAGGCGGTGACTGGCGCCCAGCGCTAGTTATGGAATGAGCTGACTCAATGGTTAGGGCCACACTCCGAGTCGGCAGGCGACAGCGGTCTAACGGTTAGGACCAAGCTGTAAGAAAGGACCGCTTAATGTTTCGAGGGAGGAAAACCCATTGAGATTTGCATCGTCGCCAAGTATTGACTACCTTGCAGCGCACAACCATTTTCTGAAATTGGCGCGTAACTCTCTTCTCTAGCTTTGGACCTGGAAGTTGTAGAGTGTATAGTAGCTTTCCCGAATCCTTGCCGGTTGTGGCTGAGAACAAACAACGTCCCACGAATCGGACAACTCCGATCATCATGGAGTCGAACGACTCGGAACGAGTAAGTACTGTGCTTGATACCAACACTCGAGTCACCGCAGTTACTGTTACTTACTGATCTTCCATCAAACACCGTCGATTCAGTCTACTCTCGTCAACGCTGACACAACTCACGCCCTTCTCTTACTCTCCATCAGAGACGCCGACCGTCGAAGTCGGGAAGGGAACAAACTTCTCCGTCCACCTTGGGCAGCTCAACTTACCCTTGAGGAAAGCGACGCGCCTATTGTTCAAGGTTCACTCCACGCACTTGCGGAAAACACGTACTTGAAGCACAATACCGCCGATGTCAACCATGAACGCCGTCAATGCATCGTTCATGTCATCGTACTTAAACGCCCTTGGAGTACGCGCCGTCACGCGGCACTGGGCAATGACACGGCGTACACCGTTGACAGACCGAGGACGTGTAAAGTTGGGGGCCATTAAAGCGCACGCGGTGGCGTTCCGGTGAGAGCCGCGTCCCTTTGCCGATGAATGATTTGATCCCTCGTCTTGTCCGCGCGAGCGTACGATCGAGCGGATGCCACCTAACGCCGTCCGGTCAAGGCGGATTCACCAAGGTTTAGGTTTCACAAACGTGAGTACATGCGTACATGTTTGACTAGCGCCGCTGAACGCCGTCCCCCCGCGCAGACGTGTCTAGATCCATCGTGACGTCTGCCAGTCACCATCTGTTTACCGTGACTACCCCGCTGCCAGGCTTGCAGCCGGTCTCCACGTCCTTCAAGCAGGGTAAAAGAGGGTCTCTTCTACACAACATCCCTCGCTCCGCGAATCTGTCTCATACTTGGAAACCGCCAGCCGATCCGGAGATCCCGCATGCCAGTCACGCGGGCACCAACTGCGGCAGCGCGGCAATACTAGTTCCGCCGACTCACACCGCGATCCTAAAGACTGACTGGCGACCTAGCCCCCTGGGTGAACCAGTCAACTTAGTAGGTTCGGCCCGTCGTCCGGATCCGATGGGCCGCTAATCGCGACGTCCGTAGGCCTACCCAGTGGTGGCTGGTCCACGACATCGGCTAGCTCAAGGGGACCAACTGCGAAAACCCTTTTCCTAACGGGCATTCCCAAGGATCACCTACAGCTGACTCATTGCGACTTTGATTCGCCTTCGTTTTCTTGGTTAACACGAGGGTAATGCTATTACATACAAGTTACACATGTACTAGCTCCACGACGTTCTACCACGGCTATGTGCGTTGAAACACCGATCGAAAACCCATTAGAGACGAGCTAAGTAACGAGCCAAGCTAGAAAGAGTATAGAGCACACGTGGCAGTAACAATTCCACAGCGCAGAAAAAGAAAGGATGACGAGGATAAATGATGAAGCAAGGTGGAAAAACGAGACCATTGTTGTGCAAGTAGAAAAGGATCAGTTAGGAATTGGGTCACAGTACAAGAATAAAGTTTTTACTTGGGCAGGAAGAGGTCAATGTTATACAACACGCGCGGCGTAAAAACGGATATTGGCTAGCAAGACAGATCGAACCTTCATCTACTGGTTTTTGCATTCTTCAGGGTTCACGGTGCCTGCGCCAGAGCCCCCACGCCCCTTGGGAGGTCCACGTCTTCTTGCGGGAGGTTCGTTGTCAGAGTCGGATTCCTGAAAAATGCGGAGCTAAGGTCTGCGGGTCAAACATTGCACGCGGCTGGAGGATCATACATCGTCATCGAATCCGTCGTCTTCATCCTCGTCGAGTTCGTCGAACTCATCTTCGTCGTCCATCATCTCGTATTCGAGAGCCTTGCCAGTGAAGTAGTCAATGGCACGAGGGATGATCTGTGCCGGGTGAACTCTGAGAAACAAAAGGACGAACAAAGCGTCTTACCTTCTCCTTCAGATCTTCGCCGATCTGGTAATCCGTCTCCAGTTTTTCTTCGATCTCCTCAAGTTCATCCTCATCCATCTCGTCTTCCGGGGGAGGAACGGGGGGAGTAAAGAAGTTGAAGAAGGAGTCGGTTGGTTTTGCTTTTCGCACCAGGCGGGTTCGGTTAGTGTCTGATCAGTCAGTTTATTAGCATGGCACCCGAGTAGGCGTGGTGAAAGGGGTCCGACTTTTATTCCGCTGCTTTTTGATCTCGAACTCCTTGGTCAAGTCCTTGTCCTCCTTCCACTTGATCTCGGTGCCGATCGCATGGTCATAGACAAAGTCGCCGGCGTAGCCCACTTCCTCCTGGTAGAGATAAGTCTTGTCCAAAACCTCGTTCTCGAAGTACCCGTTGGGGCTGAAGTGGAAGCTGATCTTGAAGCCGGGTTTGGGTTCGTCGTTGGAAAGGTAGGAGAGACGAATATCAACGAGGTGTTTGAGAGCACCCGCGTCACGTTCGGTGATGGTGTCCGAGATGCCCACGTGGTTACGGAGGGCTGTGAGCCAAAACTCTGGGATTGCTGCAGGGCCAGTGGGTGCATCCTTGGCGAGTGGCGTGTAGTCTGGGTCAGCCTTGAGGGATGACTGGATGCCAGCATCGATCTCCTCGGCCGTCGCTGCTGCTGATCCAGAGATGATTGCGTTTCTTCGCTCATAAAGAGGCTTCTGAAGTTCAAGGTACTAACGAGACGCGGCAGATGAGTGAGTCGATCGCGCACACAAGGAGAGATAAACAGGGCAGGATTGCGTACTTTCTTCTCGAGCTCCAAGCACTCGCGTTTGTACTGATTTTGGAGTTCGTTCTGCTTGACCTGAACGCCTTTCAAGGCCTCGACGCTCTTTTTGACTTCGGTTGGGAGGCTTTCGACGTATCCAGAGCTCTTTCCAAGGAGATCAGAGAGACGATTTTGAACCAACCCCAGCACCGTGGACTGGGCACCGGGTGGGAGGGCGGCATCGCCATCATCTTCTTGCTCATTATCTTCGGTGATGTCTGGCACCGTGGGACGTGACAATCCGTGAGCAATGGGTGCTTGATTCAAGGGGGTGTTCTGGGGTGTCGGAGCAGTGATATCGCCATGGGCAATGGGCAGATTGGAAGACATGATGGTGACAAAGAAAAAAAAAATTGATGCACGAACGATTCCGTAGACAATCAGCTCAAGCCACGCAGACAATGGAAGGCCAAGCGGAGTTTCGGTCTCTGCCGGGACCCAACCCAAAACATCGCTTACTTAGACAGCGTGTTGACCTTGGTACAGACCCAGGCGTGGTCTGGTCACCAGATGAATCATGTCGCTCGCACAGATAAAGATACGTCTTTCCCCGGAGATCATCGGTCTCCGTCAGCAGTGAATGATTTCATCGAGATGAGTAGTACCGAGCACAACAGTCCGACTGGAGTTCCTGACACGTGAATCCAATGACTTCATATCCTCCCCCACTCCGCACACTTCATCACCGCAGGGCTTCCTCCGATAACCACGCGCACGGTCCGACGCAACTATGAGAACGCAAGTATCTCTCCGCCTTTTCTCCCTATACCTGCCCGATCATCCATAATTCAAGCCAAGTCATTTAATGAGACCGAGGAACACGCGGACTGTGCGGTGCGTACCTCTCAGGGGTCATTACGTCCGCAATCGCGTCCACTCGTCCAAGGTCTTATTTTATCCCCCCCACACAGAACGAAAATCAAGATGTACATGAATCCATTACCTCTTTCCGATCACATGATATGTTTTAGTATAAATTTTATTTTCGTTCTCTGTGGGAGAGACTCACTGACAAAGACGGAGAAAGGACGGCTTCACACGCTGCAAGAATAGCTCCCTTCCCCCCCAACGATATGTTCCGATTGATTTCGAAGCATGCAAGTACGTACTTCTAAACACATCCATCGAACCGCCACCCATTAGAAAGAAGTTTGGAGTATCTTCGATTCTTCCAGTTGATAAATACGATTCATTTCGGCTACAACGAAGTCGGCACGTCGAGCGCGAGATCACCAGTGATTGTAACTTCTCAGTAGAGACATTACAAAGAAACCAAACAAGACATGGGGTGAGGGGAACCACGGAACGGATATATATATATATATAAAGGGTACTCATACTCGAGCCATTCGATGGTAAATGACTGGGAAATAGTAAATGACAGGCATCTCCGACTGAGACGCCATCCAACAAACAGTAAACAAGAACTGGTCACACAGCGACGGTTGTGTCCAACGCACATTCCTACTGGATGTTGCCCACAGGAAGCTCGAACAAGCTCTCACCCTTGACTAGCAAGTCACTGAGACCGACATAGTAGGCGATCAAGGCCGTCACGATACCGAAGGCACCGCCAGCTTTGTTCAGTGACACGCTTCCAGTCCACGCACCAATGGCAAGGAGAAGGAAGGTGGTGCTGAGGCAGAAGAACAGCGACATGAGGCCCACGTTACGACGAAGGGAACCGATGCTGGCAGGATATTTCAGGACACAA
>JBBPMA010001550.1:0-10224 GCA_038090075.1 Xanthoconium purpureum | reverse complement strand
GCTCCGAGGTCCGTCATTTACCAGGCAGTATGTGAACGTCTGGAAGCGATCGACCACATCACGGACGCGACCAAGTGTTTCCACCAAATGACTGGGGAATTGGGGAAGCAGATGAACTCGCATCGCGACCTCCACGAATGGGCTCTGGGTGAGCGGTTGTGCATTTCGGCCTACAATCGCTTACCTTCCGTTAGGCTTTAGGCAACGTTCCTCCGCAAAACTGGAACATCTCGGAGATGCAGCAACAGATGCCCAGCGATATGACGAGGCCATCTCTCACTACTCGACCGCCTTGTCCCTCGATTCCCCTTCCCCACAAGGCGTTCTCGTCAAGCGAAGCAAGGCGTATTTGGGAATTGGGTCGTGGGAACGGGCGCTAGACGATGCAAACCAGGTATGTAGTTTCTCTGTCCAGTTCTATTCTGTTTACGCATCGTCGCCAGGTTATCGCGCTCGATCCATCGTCACCGTGTGGTTACGAGACGAAGCATGCAGCATTACACAAGGTAGGAGACTACGAAAACGCGACAAAAGCAATTGAGACGATGCTGTCGAAGTTGTCTGACCGAGAAATTCGTGGTGAGGGCTTCGACATCATCCTAAATTTCGTGTGCCGATTTTACCTCTCAGCGCATGATCATCTATTCGTCAACCCAGAAAACACGAGGGCGGCGATCAAGGAGGCCATTCAGGATGCGATTCATAACTCGCCACGTGTACTCATCAACACCGTGTCTGGCCGCCTTCTGCAGAAATCCGAACAAGCCGATGCGTTCGAGTCACTTCCAGTCTTCAACAAGCTCGTATCTTCCATGACGACACACATCGACCGCACTCGAATTGAGCAGGACGTCGCAGAATACTATCGTTATGGGATGTTCTCTCACAAGTGGGAAGCAAGCGAACCTTTGTTCAAGGAAGTCATGGACAAGGACGTCTATGGGCTTAGTGACTCTCTCACGCACGAGAAACTCAAAATGTTTTGCAAGATTATTCGGGATGACGAGTTAAACTGGGCATGGTCGGATACGTGCTGTATCAACCAGGAAGATCCCACGGTGCTACAGGAAGCCCTTGTCTCCATGTTCAAGTGGTACGAGGGTTCTGCATTGACCGTCGTTTACCTACGCGATGTCCCATTGCGGCGTCTTGTCGATAGCATCTGGAACAGCCGCGCCTGGACACTGCAGGAGTATCATGCCTCGAAGGTGGTGAGATTCTATAATGGGGACTGGACGCTGTACAAGAACCTTGGGACCCCAAATCACAAAGACTCGCCTGAGATCGTTGCGGAGATGGAAGAAGCAACGCGGATCCAGGCATCGGCCTTGATGGCCCTCCGACCAGGGCTAGAGGACATACGGGAGAAGCTTAGGTTGGCTTCAACACGTCAATCAACGCGGGTCGAGGACACGGCCTACTCACTGTTTGGGATATTCTCAGTCTCGTTGTCGGCTGTATACGGTGAGGGGGACCAAGCTCTGGGGCGACTGTTGGCGCAACTACTCACGAGCTCGGGCGACACGAGTATCCTTGCATGGACTGGGAAGTCTGGAGGGTTCAACAGCTGTCTCCCGTCCAGGATCTCCGTGTTCAACCAGTTGCCAACCTCGCACATTCCACTGTCTACCGCAAGTAAGGAGACGATCACTGGAAGATCGCGCAATTCTCCACTCAATATCACGTCAGTTACAAGACTATACAATCAACTTGACGGGCTTCCTGTACCATCATTCCTAGGAAAACGGATGAAACTTCCTTGCCTCGCCTTCAAACTTGGACCCTTATCGGTCACTCGCAGCAGGTCATCCCAAGTTTTCCGTGCCCAGACGGTTGCACTTGGTGTAGTGGAGATCAAGACTGAAGCGGATCTCTCTCAACTCAGTCCTTTATACCTCGTTCACCCCTGGATCGATTTTCTTCTCGACCGACAGCCTGTCGGAAGTGTGTTGGGGCCAGTATCAGAGAACACAGACAATCAGTCACATAACCTGCCTTCATTCCCTGAGACGATACCCGAGGAGACGTACAATCAATCTTTAATAGGCCAATCATCTTCATCCTCCGGCCCTTCCGTTGTCACCTTTCCGGCCCAGAAAAAACGAGCGTCGGGGTTCGCTTCTCGCTTTGGGCTGCCGTTTGGTGGACGGGACACCTCCCGTCCTCATCATGCAGCATCTCTCCGCCCCCCCTCGACTCTAGCACAGAGGGACAAACAGATAGCGGCCCTCCAGGCCCTCAATCGGCTGAGACAGCCGTTTGGTGCGCTGTTACTAGCACTAAACTCTGGCAACGTGGCAGCGTATAGGAGAGTCGCATCGGAGAGTCTGATCACCGTTCAGGTCGAGGAGATCACGCCTGCGGTATTGGACAAGCTGATAGACAGCGTACGCGTACTGGATGTGCTTTGATCATCGTTGTCAGTCTTTACACAGCACTCATGTCTCATTCGCATTCGGATGCGCTCCGTGTTTATAACAGGGTACTTTGTTCTGTTTCCCTTGTTTCATTCCCAACTTTCTCGACTCCTTTCATAACATCTCTTACGAGCTCGCCGTTGTTGGCATACCAAGTACAGATAACTATATGGGCTCGCATTCCCAAGACCTTTTTTCATCGCCGATGTATTACTTACTAGTACATTGCTCGCTGACTACCAACTCGAGGCTACTTGCGGCTACGAATGGATGGTGTAGGACGTATCACAACTGACGACGTTCCATTCACCGTTTGATCGTCCCAGTCGAGACTTACCTCCTGCACGCGTCGTACTGGATCCTGACTCTCTCATCGCGACCTCGTGACCTTCCCAGGCCATGCCCGACGATTAGGAAGACAGCGCAACTGTGGTCACTTTTCTTGTGGACGATGTCGTGTTCGCGGCTTAGCTTAACACCATGTCTTTGGACGGCACTCTCGCTAGTGGAGTAAGGATGTGTTTACGCTCGTCGACGAGCACGTCGCGGAATTCATCGCCAACGAAGATGGTGGGTGCCAGATCACGGGTGCACTCGCTTTTCGCGGTCAAGGGTGCTCTGTTTGATCTTACCCGACGATCACGCACGATCGACAGTACATCGGAAACCAAGCAAAGCAACAGCTCGTCAAGAATGCTCAGAATACCATCACTGGGTTCCGAAATCTGCTTGGTAAAAAGTGCGTCTCGCTTTTTCTGCTACTATGGCTTGGCCCTCATAAAATACACCAACAGGTTTTCGGAGGTTTCTCAGGACGGGTTGTCCGTGTCCACCCCCGTCATTCAACATCTCTCATTGCCCGACACGGCCACCTACAAAGTCAGAGTCCTCCAACCCGCTCCATCGCCCATCCCTGCCACCGTGACCAACACGCCCCCGCAGCCTCGCAAGTAGCCACCCCGCTCCGAACTCGTCGAAGTAGAGCGCACCTTCACCGTATCCGAAGTCACCACCATCTTCCAAAGTTCCCTCCGCCAGTCCGTAGAGGACTTTCTCGGAAAGAAGATCATCGGCGCCGCCGTCACACTCCCTCGTGGTTCGATGACGCACAGAGACAAGCGTTCTCGAGTGCTGCAGAGGATGCGGGTACAGCTGCTTGACGACGCCGGTGCAGTCGCGGTGTGCACCTCGGATAGCCCAGATGGCGTCCCCACAGACCGCACCCAGCTCATCGTCGACCTCGGCGCGTCCTCGCTCGAAGTCTCCCTCCTCTCCATCCGCGAAGGCCTCGCATACAGCCTCGCTACACTCTCAGATCCCACCATCGGCGGAGATGAAATCGACTCGAAATTTATCCGCTTCTTTGCCAATGAGTTCACCGAGGGGACAAAGACACCGCTGACGGTCACACCAGCGATAAATCCCAAGATAAACACGCCGAAGCCAAACTCCGGCTCGCAATCGAACATACCAAGCGCAAGTTGAGCGCCAGTCCAGGCACTGCCACCTGCTTCGTCGAGTTGCTCAAAGACGACCTCGACTACACCGGTTCCGTAGACCGCCTCCGGTTCGACTTGGAGGTCCGGACCATCTACGATAGGGTGAACGCCAAGGCCAAGGAGCTCGCCGAGAGCACCAAGATCGATCTCTATGACACCGACGAGATCGTGCACATCGGTGGGTCAGCATCGCTGCTGGGCCTGGACGAAGCGCTCTCGCAGGGATTCACAGAGCGGGTTATCACCCTGTTCAAGGCGGGGACTGTCGTTAGCGGGGGCGTCGGTGACCCAAACATGATCCTTGCACGTGGGTGTGCTCTGCAAGCTCACTTGCTTGTCTCGCTCGCACAGGCATCATCCGAAGAGCTGTTCAGCATGTTCAGCGAGGTGACTAGCGTCGCTGCTATGAGTCGGACTATCAGCCTGCTCGTGCCCCACCAGGACGGCGAAGGGTCGCTAGGAGGCATCTGGATACCGCTCATCCTCAAAGAGACGCTGGTTCCGTGTCGCCGGACATTGACCTTCGAGATCGATGCCAGCAGTGCGAACACCAACGTCGGTTTTGAGGTGTGGGAGGTCAAGGAGGGCGTCAAAATAGACCAGGCGAAGCTGTTCAAGCTCGAGGATGGGGATTCGGCGGCGAAAGAGGAGGAAGAGGAACTCGAGGAGGTGAAAGAAAAGACATTGACCAAAGAAGCTTACTTGGCTTCGTTGTCGCTGTCTCCACAAAACACCTTCCAGGGCAAGACGGGAGTGCAGGTGCAGGCGATCGTGTCCGCAACTGGGGTTCTACAAGTCAGCCTAAGAGAGGTCATAAAAGATGACTTTGGAGAGGGTGATGATCGCAGCGGCATGATGGTACGCCCTCGTCTTTTCTTTCATTTTGTAGTGCGCATAAAATCGTCTTTCTTTCCCTCTAGCGATCAAGACTATATGCTATATAGACGACACTAGAATCTAAATCTCATTCCCCAATATCCTCATTCCAGTCCTGCATATTGTGTAGAGAGCGTGGAACACCCAGCACGCGATAGAAAAAAAAGTCACCATGTCACTCACCTCTGGTTTCTCCTCGATATACCATGCCGTGAGTGCCTCACACGAGATCGTCCAAGACGACGATCTCGACGCCGTGTGATTTGAGCAGGTCCTCTCCGCCTAGCCAGTTGGTGTCTTCCCCGACTACGATGCGCGGGACTTTGTAGAGCAGCATGGCGCCTGTACACATGATGCAGGGGCTGTGTGCGTCGTGTTCAATATTATTAACGAGGGCATGATGGATGGAAGGACGGTGCTCTCATACCTCAATGTCGTGTACTGCGCGAACCATCATCGATATCGTCGCAGGGGAGAACAAGGGAATGATCGTACCATGGTCGAATTCCTATACACCCCTGCCCACTGCTGCCCTGCGTCCTGGAGTGCTGCGATCTCAGCACGCAGCGTCGGCAATGATTTTTGGACGCGCATCCGAGGACGGCTGCTGAACTCGGGTTGGGTTTGGGGTTGGCGGGGTCGCTGTGGTAGACGAGTGTAGCACCGATAGGGATCCCACCTTCTTGGTAGCTTTCACGAGTGCGGTTGCGAGGCCGAGTTTGTCGAGGTCCGTCAAAGTGGGGACTGGCGGTGCGGCCATGTAGTAGATGAGATGATGGGCAGACAAGCGCGCTTTCCCGAAAGAGATGACCAGAGATGCGAACCAGAGCCATTATTTGAATCTTTGAAAGCTTCTGCATCTTCAAATCCCTTCCAAGGCACGCGTAGTTCTCCCCAGAGTAGAATTCGGTGCCTCATGCTAGGCCTGGTGGAATACCTACGTCCGGATACATCTGCGTTAGTTAGGGCCAGGAATGGAGGAGGAAAAAGAAAACAGACTGCCTTGAGCAAGGCTCGAACTTGCGGCCTCAGGATTGCCCAGGAATGCGTAATATACGGGACGTGTGAGACATGCGCTCTAGCTAACTGGGCCATCAGGGCGACGAAGATGCACACGAGGACGAAATTTCAGAACCGCCAAGCCATTGTCCCCTCAATCTCAGCGCCACAGTGCGTCGGCGAAGACGTTTTGGAACCACTGTGTGCACTCCTGCGACTCGGAGAAGCGCACCCACGAAACACGGCGTCTTTTCTCTGGGGGCGAAAACGGTCGTAAAAGTCGCACAAACACACGCTCCCGTTCGAAAAGGAAAAGTCAACACATCGTCGTTCGCGAGGCTGGTCCCTCCATCTATTGTTGTTGATAACAATCGTGTATGCCAATTCCTCCAACAGGGTTTGACAAACCACCCATAGTCGTCGCCTTGGGAACCACTCAGTGTAGGTACCATCCGCTTGGCGAAACCTGTGAAACAATTGATGGGCCCCATCAAATGTGATGGTTTCCATGTTTCAGGGAACGGCGTGCGGGATTCGGGTACCCCTGGAAACATTCTGCGTGTTTGTGTTTCAGGAATAGCCCTGCAGAGTTCGTCTTCCCCCCCTCTTCTCTCATCCTTCCATTTGACTAGAGCAACTTCCAGATGGCCGAGGCTTACCCTCCAGGTCATCAGAGTATCAATTACCCACCGATGGCATCCTCAGATGAGGACAGTTTGTCCACGACAGCCGTGGAAGACTCGGACTCGGCCTGCGAAGGTGAGGGTCGCCGCCTCATCCCCGTCGCAGCCACACTGATTACCCTTTCACTGTAGCATTCCCCCACGACGCTGACCCGATCTTCTCGACCAGAGGCAACCGTACCCTTCGCTACAGGTGCTACGGACTCCACGCGCTCCTTGTCGTCATCCACGCCGCGCTCGCTGCCATGCTTTTCACTCATCCTGAGCACCGCTTTTCGGTCTCGATCGACAACACTGCTGCTACCATTGCCTTGAAGGTTTTTCTCCAGGCATTTTACTCGGTGCGCTTGCGTGAACTTGCTCCATGAATGCAGATCTGATGACCGTACCGGAAAGATATACACCGCGATCCTGGTGCTCATCATGCAACGGCTTGCGATATCAGCTGCTATGGTCAAGCGGCAGAAACTCACTGCCATACACGACATATGCGGCGCCTGGAACGGAATTGGGGCTGCGATCAATGTGTTGTGGCAGCAAACCAAGGCTGTGTCTTCGCCGTTGATGATATTCGCGATATTGACATACCTGACCTGCATTTCCGGCCTGCACATCATCTCATCATCGGTCATCCAGTTCGAAGCATTCAACAATACTGTCACAAGTGCTGTTCCGTCTACATTGGCCTGGCCCTTTTCATCCCTCAATCTCACTAGTCTTGACTGGGCTAGTTTCTCACCTTTAATTGCAATGTGGCCTCTGTTTCCAACTGCAAAAGGACTAACTAGGAGCATGTTATATGATGTGCCAATCACCAATAATGCTTACATTGGGGCAGTTGTGAATGCAACCACTATTAGGGCTGAGTGTGGCTTACTTTCCAATACTTCAGTTGGTTATTGGGATGATTTTTTGCAGTACTATTCTGTCAATGTCAGTGGACTTGGTGCAGTTGCATTGAAGATACGAGGTATGTATGATTTCTTGTATTTTTTGTCCTTACACTTAGCATGAATACTAGGTCCAAATTTGGCATCTTTTGTTGCTGTGGACCCAGTTGACATTAAACATGTAAGTTTTTCCAAAATGTTTTGTGTAAATACTTACATCAACTTTCTAGCCTTGTCCACTTTGCAACAACTATATTATCTTCCAAATTTCCACTGGAATAGCCTTGCAGAATTTGACTGGTCAAGTACTACAAGTTGATGTAGATTATCCAGTTATAACTTCATGTAAGTTCTCAATATAAATACTAGATATTATCTTGCTTATCATCTGAAAAGCTGGCATTGAGTCTTTTGCCAATGTTGCAACCACATCTTTTTTTGCTGCATGCACCCTTCATGCAACAGACACCATCCAGTATCTTCCAATGCAGAATGGACAAAGTCTATTAGCTGAGGGATTGCTGGTTAACCAATCTGAACCTGAACCTTGGAAAATATGGTTGCCAGGTTCAACCACAGAATTGACACAAAGTGTATTTATATTTATCTATGATTTATTCTGTCACTAACAACTGCTACTTCAGTTTGATGCTTCTGTCCAAGCAAAATACACCTCAGAAGATTCTTGTATACATGTTCAGTCAAACAATAATAGTCAGCAATATCAGCAGTGTATAGGTATGAGTGCAGGTGATATGTTAGCACTGAATATATTATTAAATTGATTTAAGCTTACCTTGAATATAGGTATCTGAATAATCTGCTAGGAATTCCATGGGTTGCTGCATCAGCTGCAACAGCAGAGATACCAAAATTACCAATAATTCTTCAAAAGAAGCAATTTGAAGGTGCTGTGGCACAATTGGCTGCAGCATTCATGTGGTTAGGTATGTCATTTATTAAACTTTAATTTTACTTTGATATATATATAATTCATAGAAAGTATATTCGATACTGAAGAAGCAAGTCAGAAAACTCAGGGAATAAGCTTTATAACTAGTTTTGCTTTGGAGTTAAGATTGAATGTATGATTTGTATATATCTCCTTTATTTATTTTCTAATATTAAGCATAGATCAACATGGCTCCAGTGAGTCTTCCTCAACAAAATGCATTCAGATTCTGATCATTTTAGATTGCCTTTGGCTTGTTCATTTCCATCATGCTCTTTGCTATGATGGCTTGTATACTTCATGGTTCATATTCAAGAATATCTCAAACTGACTTTGGTATCCTGGGATTGATGTGGATCTCTGTTCATTCCACAACTTTGCAAGATTTCATGGCAAAAGAAAGTGCTTGTGCTTCAGATCAGTTGAGGATTCAAGGAATGAAGATTGAAGAATGTTTTTTGAACCTGAAAATCAGTTCAAATAAACATTATAGAGATGAAGACAACAATGCTAAATTCAATCCTACAATGCATACCTTTAATTGGAAGCAGTATGTTGCCAAAGGTAAGTTCTTACATATATCACTAGTAGGCATTGAAACTGTTTTCCTTCCAGGGCAATTTTCTATATACATGTGGTGCTATATCCTTCATGGGATTCTTTTTGCACTACATGTGGTCCTTATCTTGCTTTCAATACATCATCCAGAGCACAAAGTTACCATGTCAAATTACCACACCTGGGTGACAACAATATTGGCTATATTCCTCCAGGCATTTTATGTTGTAAGATTATTATTATTATCCATTCTTTTACATTATATTCATTTCACTCATTTTTAAGGTATACACTGCAGCAATACTGTTCATTGTGCAGCAACTTGCAATAGCAAAACTGATTGCACAAAGGCACTACTTGACAACAGTTCATGATACAACCAATGCATGGACTGGAATTGGAGCTTCACTTTCAGCACTTTTGCAGCAAAAAAACCAACCATCATCTTTATGGGCAATAATTGGTGTTATGGTATATTTGACATGTGTCTCTGTGATGCATATTGCTTCCAGTGCTGTGCTGCAGTTCACAGCTTACAACAGCACTTCTACCATTTCTGTTCCAACATTGGTACCTTGGCCAAACAGCTCCATCAGAGATGCAATTCAAAGTACACCACCAATCAGTCTAGTACACCACCTTCAAACCAATGGTCTTTTGAACAACACATTCTATGACATTCCTACCACAAGTCATCCTGGGTTTATAAATGCAACTGTAAATGCAACTTCTCTACAAGCCAGTTGTGGACTATTATCCAACATCAGTGTCTCCTACTACACTTTACCTTTTGATTCCAGCAACATACCAAAACTTCATTTTTCTATTGATGGCCTTGGACAGGGAAGTATATCACTTGAAGGCAAGTTGTTGGATTCCATATATATAGTTGTTTTATAGTTGACTTTATTTTAGGCTTTGATTCCAGCCAAACCTACTCAAAAACAACATTTGGAATAAATGAAGTTGTTTATCTGGTTAGTAGTTTACCCTATATTTGAAATTTGTTTAGATAATATTATATATATAGAACTCAGGTAGATTTGATGCTGATTGCCAACTATGCAATCAGTACCTCTTTTTTGTGATTACAGCTCATGTGGAAGTAAATGCATCATTTACCATCAATAAAACAAATTTAAGCTGTAATATTATACAAGGTAAATGACAAATACTGTATGGAACTAAGAATGCTAACATCTGACTTATATGTATATTCAGGTGATGGCCCTCCAATAGTAGCATATCTTGCAGCATGTTCTCTATCTTCACAAGCAACACATGCCACCTTGAATCTTCAGACCAATAGTCTGACTCTCAATTCAACACAAATAGATCCACAATTTTGGA
>JBBPMA010001549.1:0-10233 GCA_038090075.1 Xanthoconium purpureum | reverse complement strand
CCCACCCTTTTGCCGCAGAACGGAATTCAACTTGATCTCGACACCCTCTGGTGACGTTAGATAGGACAAGTCGAGTGCCAAAATCGAACTGACTTTTGTGCTTGCACTCTTGCTGAGCTTGGAGACGTGCTAAATCTCGCAGCGTACAACCTGCATTCGCTACGAGATTCCTTCTCTTGTTCTTTTTCTTGCTTTCCGACCGGTGATAGACACATATGTCTATTCGTGAAGATGCATCACTGTCGTGACTAGGTTCTCGGGCGTAAGATTCGGGGCCATCGAGGAATGCTGCATTTGCACTCACAATTGGAAGCATTGTTTCAGGTTCGGGTTTTGTCCATCGCAGCCGAGGTTCAGTTCATGGCACTGGTTGTTACCGACGGTCACCGTTACTATCGGACGCCAGGACTTCTCCACTCTCAACTGCTGAAGGCCATGAGCGCGCACAACTAATGATTAGATGGTCAATGGGAGTCGGTAGCCGAAAATTTTCCACGTACTGGTGAATTTCCAAGGTCTGCAGTATGTCGGTCAGGGATCTACAATGTGTGTACACAAGTATTTCAATACGCACCTTCCTTCAGGATGTATCATTTCATGCATGGTTGCATGTCAACAAATTAGCAAGCACTGGCATGTCAGGAAAGGTCCGCGTCAAGGTTTTGCAGTGCGTACTGCTACCCGTGGGAAGAACTCATCGCCTTTGCTGTCGTACATTTATGTAATTGACGCCGGGAAGTGATTTCCTGTGATGGGCCAAAGGCCATGATAACAGAACGCACAAGACACAACATTATCATACGAAACACAACTTATTAGACAAACACTGCCTAGGATGATGGACGAGGTATAGCCGGAACTCCTCTAGCAACAAATCCAATGCGACGTTTCCAGTGAGAAGCAGTGCGAACGACCCGCAAGAATAAGTCCTCGTTGACATCCACAACGCGTGAACGTAGCTTGCGCCGACTGAGTCCGCGCCGAACGTCATCAAATCTGGCGACTACCTCATCCATTTTGGGGCGCTTATCCGGGTCTGGCTGGATCATACTGACAACCAAGGGTTTCATGAACTCAAACCCTTGCTTTTCCTGTGGATCCCAGTCAGTATCTCATCTCAACTACCACACGGTACAGCAGGTGACAGACCAGGATAAAATCCTTCCTAACAGCGTTACCGATATAGAAAACGTCAGTGGCGAACGGATCACGAGGCTCGTCCGAGTTTTGAAACTCGGGAACCTCTTTGTCACCGCCCCAGATTGGTAGTTCCTTAGGGTTAATATCCGAAGGGTCGTAACGCCGAGAAATTCCAAAGTCAATGAAATAGTATTTTGGTGAGCGTTGAGTGCGCGTGAAGTGCTTTGCATCACCGGTACAGTTCTTGTTTAGGTTCATGGCCACAGGGTGAAATGATTCGGGATACAGATGCGTAGGATCCAGCATGATATTTCTGTTCATGCAATCTCTGTCGAAAGATCAGAGCGAGAATGAAGTAGTAGCTACTCAACGTACCGATGTGCAACGTGGTGTGTATGCATGAATAGGAGTCCCTGAAATAGCTTCAAGGCACATTCATCCAAAACTACAGACCCACATTACCTCGAATAGCTGGCGGAAGCACTCGACCACTTCTCCAATAGTATCGAAGCTGGGATCATTGTAAAGTCGAAGTAGGGGCATGACCATGATCATCGTATCATCATCACCATCCAGTGTAAAGACGTCATAGACGGGAACACAATGATTCGCAGGCTGTGAGGCGAGTGCCTGTGATGAAAAATACAAGGCGATATCTGCTTCGTACGGATGGTCTTCTCGAATTATACTTTTCAAAGTGACCACTTTTCCATCAGAGGCTCGAGTCGCGTCAATAACTTGGCCAAACTAGAGGATGACATACAGCGAGGGCTCAACGGTAACATGAAAATTTGCGTACCTCTAATCTCTTACTGTCTTCACTGTCTGTCCACTCCCTGTTCGACGTTTTCCAAGAGGGGACCCACTGGGGGGAATAGCGAGGACGCAGCAGATATCCACGATATTCCAGTTGCTCGTAGCGATCACGCCACCAAAGTTCCCTAGGGTCGAGTTCTTCTGGCGGGATGTGGTCGGTTGTTCCCCATATTGCAACCATTTGCTGGGATATCTGGGCATCCACGTCAACTGTCCGCGACATCTTTGATACCGCGAGACGCGCAAACAGTGGTTTGTCCGCCGAAGTCGCAGCCCTAGCAGTGGACACCCACGCTAAAACATGCACAAACGTACGCCCACGTCGCGGGGCTTTAATCGGAGACACGCGCTGGAAGCATACTGCACATGCGTGCAGTGAGATATGTACCAGACGCGAAACTAGTCCAAGCGTGCCAGATTCTCACTCATCACTCGAGCACTTTCAGACGGGTCCTAGATTCGAATCGATTATCTTGTCAATGCTGATGGCTTGTTTTAGCACCTATCTACAATCTAACCTCCAAAGAGTCGCCAACCTCAAAAAGTATCGTAACATATCCAGGATCCCTGGGAGGCCGATAACTCCAAGATGGGAATTATTCATTCGTAGCTAGCCCCATTTTTCCCAACCTTTCCAAGCCGTCGTCATTTTCCTTATAATCCTTGAATGAAATTGATTGCCGCTGTTACCCCCTCGTCGAGGCCCTTCACACGATGGGTCCTACGAAACCCACTACTGCAATTGTCCCGCTAGACCTCGGCACCGCTGCCGCGTTCGACCAAGGCATCTTTCCTCTTGCATATTATGAGGGCAGCGACAACGTTAGCAAGGGCACCTTTCTAATCAAAGCAACGTTAGATGAAATGGCAAAGATCCAAGAACTAGGAACCGAGCTCTTGAACAAAAACCAGGACTTCATTTTTAATACAAGGGTGAAAGTTGACGAGTTAGTACTCTTTCACAGATCACACAGATCTGCTCATATGTCGGTAGTCTGAGGATGCAAAAGGCAAAATTACAGAATAATCGCAAAACCCTCAATCCATTCAAAACGCTTCTACATTACAAAGCAGCCTGGGTGTTCCATGCAGCATCAAGAAAACTCTACCTTCAGACCAAGGTTGATTTTCCCGACTCCTGGTTTGCAGCGTCTACTGAAGTTAGCGGTGTTTAGAGCACATCTGAGAAGATGCACAGAGAAAAAGGGCATGTGCGAGTGGTTCCGAGCACACAGATGCGCATGGTAAACGGTAAGTTGCAACGCATCATCTTATTTTCGGCCAATGTTCACCCTTGGGCATACCCCAGGCGTAATATCGCCGGATGCAGTGATCGGCGGGTTCTCCATTGATCTGCCCGACGGATTAAACGACAATGTCGAACAAACGATCAACTGTGTAACGGAGATGATGGCAAATGCCACAGACCCATTCCAAGACAACTCCCTCATTTCGCAACTCCGGGATGGTAAGGAAGGTTGCGTGATTGAGTGTGTTAATGACTGATATGATCCATTGGATAGACGAACAGGCAATCACCCTCGCCGATAGTTTACTCAGTCAAGATGCACCAGGTTCTAGCATTGACGAAGGCAACCGGACATCCGTTGCCTCCAGCGATGTCCAACAGTCTCGTCCAACAAGTCCCCAAACCATCAACCACATCCATTATAATATCATCCACAACTCCATAGTGACAGCAAATTCTTCCAACCTTGTCGGACTCACAGCTAACAGTGGTGAACGTCACAGCGGGGGTTAGTATGATCACTTTCAAGCAGTGCGATACTGACGCCCCGCATAGCATCAGTCACTCAGGAGTTCCCACCGCAATGACATTCGTCTCTAATCATTCTTTGTAACACTCTGATGTAGCCATAACCACTGTATAATCTTTGCCACCATTTCCTACCCGCTGCCTGTTACTTTGCAACACACGGAAACGGCCAGGCCCAGATGTTTTCCGTAAGTTGGATCGATTCTGTCCCTCATGGGGACAAGGCTGTTGCAGGGCGAGGAATACGAACAGCTGGTCTGGTGACCAGATCACGTGTACGGCTCTCGGGCGAATCGTTGGCATGTGAGTTTCCAAAGCCCCAATCAGGAACAGTAAAAGGTGCGATAAGTACGAAATTTGCGGCGCTCATCATGATATCGATGCGATTCCTGATTGGTGGGTCATTTCCTTGGGTTGGTTTCGCCATTTCTGGTCACCATAATTGTCATATCTATTATCGGGCAGAAACCAGAGATGGCTGTATGCAGTGCGCACCGCCTCGTGGTTATCTCCCCTAGAAATACAAAGGACAACGTACAGTTTTCTTGGGCAATTCTATGTTGAGGTGCATGGCTACTGCATATGGATGAGAATGCCTGGCGTACATCGGTTTCAACCAGGCTCGATCAGTGCTGAGAATGGACGCGTTGGCATCCCTGCCTTGTCGTAAGATGTGACATACCTGGGAACCCAGGTTGAATGACTCGATTCGCATTATCCTGAAGTAAAACGGAAACCATTAAACTTCGTCCAAGTTATTTCTAAAACGACGTATCAGAAACTACATTGCATATACATGTGGGTATCAAGGTCGTGGAGTGGGTATAGGCGGGACTCGTCTAGCGACAAATGAAACACGTCGGATCCAGTGTGAAACAGTACGAGAAACCCGTTCCAGCGCATCTTCCTCGTCATCCACGACCCGTGAGCGTAGTTTCCAGCTACTCAGACTCTGACGTATCTTATCAAACCGAACGATCACTTCCTCCATGGTAGGCCGCTTACTAGGATCGGCCTGCACCATGTCTTGTACCAGAGGTTCCATAAATTCGAATCCTCGTTTCTCCTGTTTGTTGAAATCAGTCGATCAGTTAAGCCAAAAGGTAAAACAGCAAACCTGGATGAAATCCTTCTTGATCACATTTCCAATGTAAAAGATGTCCGTTGGGAACGGGTCACAAGGTTCGTTCGAGTTCTGAAATTCCGGAACCTCCTTGTCTCCTCCCCAAATCGGAGTTTCCTCGGGATCCGTCTCTGACAGATCGTACTTTCGAGAAAGGCCAAAGTCGATGAAGTAGTACTTTGGAGGACGCTGAGTGCGTGTAAAGTGTTGCGCAAAGCCGCTATAGTCTCTCTTGAACATGGGCTTCATGGGTGAAACGAGTCCGGATAAAGCTCGCTTGGGTCTAGCACGATGTTTCTGTTCATACAGTCTCTGTTACAGTATGAGATCTCATTTTGAAACTGTGGGTGGCAGATCCATACCGATGCGCAACGTGATGTTGGTGCATGAACAAAAGTCCCTTGAATGATGCACTTAAAAGACAGTTATGTGTGTATGAAAGGAAATACCTCGAACAATTGATGGAAACAGTCTATCGCTTCACCGAAGGTATCGAAGTGCGGGTCAGCAAAAGCACGAAGCAAAGGCATAACCATGGTGACGATGTCGCCGTCGTCTTGCAGAGTAATAACTCCATAAATCGGGACACAGCCGCATGCGAAGAGTATTTCGGAAGAGAAGTAGAGTCCAATGTCCACTTCGTACGGGTGGACCTCTTTATTGGTACGCTTCAAGGTGACATATTTGCCATCCGAGAGGCGAGTGACATCCATGATTTGCGCATACTTTGAACCCTGGTCATGAGGTGCATGAAAAGCCAGGTGTGGAGTCTACCTACCGTCGTTCGCTTGTTATCTTCGCAATCGACCCAACCTTTCTTTTCGTCGTTTTTCCAGGATGGGACCCAGTTGGGTGCGTATCTGGGACGTGGGCATAGCCTCGAGCTTTCAGCTGCTCATTAGCGGTCGCGCCATCGGACTTCCGAGCATCCTAATAATGAGGAATGGTCAGTACTAGCCTCCATACAGAACAGTTAGCTGGACAAACATAGTGAGTCCGGGTTCATGGAACTTGAACACCCCGGAATTCGGAGTAAAGTAGGGGAGGTGGGGACAGAATATCAACTAGAGCTGTGATGATGCACTTGAGTGGCTTGAATATTCTGAGGGCGTAGCAGGCAGGTTATGATGAGGATGAGCGTAGACAATGGCGAGTACTCGTGTCCCTAGTGATCAAACCATCACCGCCGTGTGAACTCTTCGCAGACGTATCAACAAATAAACCGAGCGCCTTTTCCTTCCCACCTTAAAAGTCATTAAGCCTGAAGGTAATGGCATTGATATAGTGTATGGTGAACTACAAGACAGATTGCACTGAGAAGGAAACTAGCATGTAACATGTAGCGATGGTGTGCTGTTCAGACTAATGGTCATCGGAAGCTATGCCTGCAGGACCAGAGTCAACTAGGGCCGGGCACCTCCGTTAAATAGAACCTACTAGATCCGCTATTTTCGGCCCCGTTGTTATTGATGGTAAGTCCGGGTGCATTGGAATCAACGTTGTTGATGATGTTGCAATTGACGCTCAAGTTAAGCCAATTGAAACTGGAGGCAGAGCCAGGGCTACTGGGCGAAGTAGACAAACTACTTCTGCTGGATGATAATGCCTCGGAGTCAAGTAGAGAACTTGCAGCTAAGATCCAATGAGACAGCAAACATTCGTTAGCAAATGGTTAGATGGAATATCGTTGTCTTACTCGAGCTTTGTCCATCTAAATTGCTTGAGGATTCAGAGGTGGCCGAATCTGTGAAAGGATTTCCAGCAGATGCCAGAATGGACACCACCTCTTGGGTGGCAGTGAGAGCTTCCTGAATGGCAGGAGCGTTCATCTCGGCTGCAGGTGGCAGAGGCACTGCAAACCCCGAAATTCGTTGGTTCCTGCCGACAGTTCCACCTACGCTTGCTGTTTGAGGAAGTCCATGATTCAACATAAACAGATCATACTCTCAACTGGAGCGAGGTTCGCTAAGGAGGTGGATACCAGACTTCTCTTTAACCTTTCGGAGGTTGACTGCGTTCTTCATGAGTCGTATTTATCCAAAGAATTCATTGAACAAGGTACCCTTGTTGAATTCCAAAGCCCTCGGGCATCTTCACGAAATGCTCGTTTTGCACGCTTGGTTGCTATGAGCTTGAACACTTTGAATATTGAATTGCCTTTCTCAAGGAGTTCAAGCTCCTTCTTCCGTCGGCTCAGCCTGATGGAGCAAGCATTATTATTCGGAATAATCTATGTAAATAGTATACCTACTGATCGTACTGAGCCTTCGTTTCTCGAAGAAGGTCGCGATGGTTTTCTTCCAAACTTTTGCATAAATAAACAATCTGGACCATTTCGTTCAGTGTGGCTAGGAGAAACACATTGCCTGCTTGCAAGGAGCCCTTTGTAGTGATTTTCTCGAGTTGAATTGGTAGATCATAGTCCTCAACCGACCCAAGGTCTGCCGGGATGAGAAGTACTGCCTGGGTGTTGTCGGATTGCATGATCAAGGGGGTACATTAGCCCGAGTAAAGCAGAACTTGTTCTTTAATGGGAGACCGTGTGGAAAAAGTGTCCTCTAGCACCCTCCTACTCACGATCTTTCTTACCGCGTAAATACAACTCCGCGATAGCTTGAGTCTACGGGGTCCGATAAGGATCCATGTTTGTATATATTTGTTGCAAAATAATTGTAAGAAGTCTTGTTCCGCGTGACAAACGCTGGGGCACACCCACATCGCCAACGATGTCCGCGCGCTCAGGAAAGCAAGCAGCCAGAGAAACCGCAGCTAGTCGCCAACAGGCGCTGCTCACCCAGCTCGAACTTGCTGTTTTCGGTGACATGCCAACAAACAATGACGGCCAGCTATCTGAACCCGAGCGGTGGTGGTCTCAACATTACGATTGGTTAAAGCAAAGTGGATACCTCCTTCGACCTCGCTATGCCCCAGATTGGACGCCTTCTTGGCAAGGAACTAATAAGAGTTGGGTTTTATGTGAAGATGGTTACGCCGCACCGGTGGGTACTGTTGGGTTCTCGTGTCACTCATCTCATAGAGACTCATAGTACGCTACCAGGATTCTCGATGGTATGCGTGTTTCGGATGGCAAATACATTACGCTCAAGTTGGTCAACAAGACATATCACCCTCATGAGATCGATATTGCCCGCTACTTCTCGGAAGCGCAAGCTATCAGTGCTAACCACTGCGTTCCGGTTTATGACACTTTGCCAGTCCCTAATGAAGAGGATTTGGTGATTATTGTTATGCCGCTGCTTCAAGAATATTTACGACCTCATTTCGCCACTATCGGAGAGGCGGTAGAATGCTTTAGGCAACTATTCGAGGTGCGTCTTCGCACTGGTCCCCCAGCCAGTGGCTGACTCTTCATAGGGTCTTCATTTTATGCACAAGCACCGTGTTGCCCATCGGTAAGTCTCGCCTCATTTGTTTAAGTGTTTATCTTTCGATTTAGTACCTTGTAGCGACTGTTCGTCCAGAAACATCATGATGGTTCCAGATGGACTCTACCTTGACGCATTTCACCCCGCCACTCCTTTGATGAAGCGAGACCTCTCTGGATACGCACGCTTCAAGACTCGAACTGAACGACCTCCTAAATATCTCTTTATCGATTTCGGCCTATCACGTCGCTATGATACTTCTATTGCCAAGCCCTTGGAAATTCCGATCTGGGGAGCTGACAAGGATGTCCCTGAGTTTCAGAACTCCAACACCCCTTGTGATCCTTTCCCTACTGATGTCTTCTATGTCGGCAATACCATCAAGAAAGACTTTGTTGAGGTATGTTTTAAACTGTATGTCATGTACGTGTGACTCAGCATCATTCCAGTCAAAGCTCGGGTTTGACTTCATGAACCCTCTGATAGCCGACATGGTTCAGACGGACCCTGCAAAGCGTCCCACAATGGATGAAGTTGTCCAACGATTTACTGCCACCATAGCCGGCCTCGGCGCGCGGAAATTACGATCTCGTATCGTCAATAAAGGAGAAAATGTGTATCATCGTGTGACTCGTGGCACCTTCCACTGGGTGCGACAAATCGGGTACATCGTGTGTGGTATTCCGGCTATACCTACATCGTCATGAATTTGGAACGTCGTTTTCATGCCGTATACGTTACTACCTATGTTATGTTGGTGTATTTCATTGAATGATACTTAGATCATGAGAGGAATAGCCCAACCCTGGTAAACGACACCTACTCTTCGCAGTGTGGTTAAGGCAGAAGTCAGCGCCATCGTAGGTAATGTCTTGTCAATTTGGCTGCGCTATAATCAATAGCAGGTGAGCAAAACCGATACAATGGGTGATATTATTCGTCACCCGGCTGCTGCTTGTGACATGGTTGGTGATAAAAGAACTAGCACCGAATGAGGATGCCCGTTACAAATTCGCTGCTGTATTCTACTCAGCAACCATTTCGAGTCGGTCTTGTCGCTGGGCTTCAAATTCGGAGCATTCGCTGGTGGAAGTTATCCGCCCGCGCATGGGACAGGAACTCTCATTGAACTGTATCTTCGAGCCGAATGGTTCTACATAGTATGTAGTGACTGAATTTATATAACCACTCCTATCTATGTGAGGATAACAAAGCTTGCCGTATTTCGGAACCTGTGACAAGCCCATCGGTGCAGGTGACTGGGGTCTTCCAAAAAAGTGCGCCATACAGACGGAATGAAAGGAATAATAATAAGTTTGACAAGCGGTAAGTACGTATGAGGTTTTGCGGCACACGTCATCTCTCAGATATCAGCAAAACCCTTGATTGGTGGATCGTTTCTTTGGGTCAGTTTTGCCATTTCCGGTTGTTGGAGTTGTTGCATTTGTCCCCTGTCGAGTTGGGAACTGTGACATGCGCGACGCACTGCCTCACGATCTTTTGTCCACAATGATATGGCTGCAGGTGAGAGTTTGGCAATTCGTGTTTATGACGAATTAGAAGTCTGCTTCAGTCCTCAGCGCTGAGAATCGATGCCTTCGCGTCTCTGCCTTGTCGTAAAAAGTTTCATGCCTGAGAACCTAGGCTGAGTAAGTCGACCCGGATCATCGGATTTATAAGTGAATGTACGTGATCTCGGCCCCTGCGATTTTGTCCAAAGTGAGGGGGCCCGGGGACGTTGTTTCCAAAACGAAGTGCACATCGTACGGTATGTCGCGCTGTGGTACATACACGCGGGTATCAAGATCACAGGGTAGGTATAGGCGGGACTCGTCTGGCGACAAATGAAACACGCCGGATCCAATGTGAAACAGTACGAGAAACCCGTTCCAGCGCATCTTCCTCGTCATCCACGACCCGTGAGCGTAGTTTCCAGCTACTCAGACTCTGACGTATCTTATCAAACCGAACGATCACTTCCTCCATGGTAG
>JBBPMA010001548.1:0-10233 GCA_038090075.1 Xanthoconium purpureum | reverse complement strand
GCAGGGCGTACTCAGTAATACAAAGACCAAAGCCAGAAGAGCAACCAGTAACTGACTAGGATGAGCGTGGGATAGTTCAATAAACGAGAAGGCACTCACCGAACCAGACTCTGGTCTTCGGGTGAGAGTGGAAGAGACACCACTTGATGTGGAACATCAAACACAGTTCGGGTTTTATACCGGAAGGCTCCGTGGGTCAAGAAGCCAAATGATCACTTGCTTCTCGAAGAAACGATTCTTATCGACCCGAAGGCAAAATCCAGTGACTGGATGTACGTGATACAGCAGTCCTTCAAGTTGTTGATGCAGATGAACGAATAGTCATTGTCCTAACGACCATCAGTAAAAATCATACTGTGAAGAGAAAAGTATCACCTTCCGATAGCGATTCTTTCACTTAAGATGCCGAAGTTACAGAACATCGCCAGCTTGACGCCAAGGTCTATTTCGGGGTTGGATGGCGCGAGTTGCAGTGCCACTGATTTTCCGAGGATTCCTTTCAGCTTGCTATGGTGGCCGGGCCTAACCTGGGCTTGCAAGCGTGATCTCCCAGATAATCAAGCGTCAAGGAGTCGAACTTGCAAGTTGAGGGTGACAGACGTCGGTGAAGTCGTGGGAACGGAGTTCGAGCTGACTCTCATTCTGAACTGGAGGATTGACATTTTTCGCTCAATTACAGCATCGACGTTCACAAAACTGCAAATGTACATATGGTCTTTCCTGGGCCGAGTCAAGAACCAGTCATTGAGGCGAGTATCCTTAGTGACGAACGCTAGCTTCAGTGGAAGGGTCGCACCGGGGCTCGATGTACTCACCTGCATGGTTGAGTTGGATGGTGCGCTCAGAAGCCTTGAATTTTATCCACCAAAATCGCCCACTCCAGTAACGTCACGCCTTGTTTTAACATCTCTTCCTTCATCTCTCTGTCTCTCGTCTCCTCCCTCAGCCTAGCGAGTGCTCGGAGATGCTCTTGACGCCGGATTCCGAGATTGGACAGCACTGGCGCGATATGCAGCAATGAAGGCCGGCAGGACGTGAGGACACCTTCAATGGACGAAGTAGATGAGGATCGGCTTCTGGCTGGGGCTGCCGAACTCGTCAAGTGCTTGGCTTTCAGGTTCTGAGGAGGCGAACTGTTGCTCGCACTTCTGTTATGATGAATCTCTTTCCCCGTGAATCCGTTCCTCCGAGGAGGCGAGTACTTCATACTTTGTCCAGTCAGGGCGTTGATCTCGGCCAGAGTGTAGATCCTCTCTGATCGGGTTGGGCTTGGGTCTCGCGCGCGCTTCTCACGTTTGACCATACTCCCCAGGGTCTTTTGCGGTTTGAGCGCGCGGATTGCGTTCAGTTCTACGGGGGTATACACCCTCTCTGACCTACAGGACTGCGATGCGCTGGATTGGCTCCTCCGAAGCGTTTCCTGTAAATATGTATGAGAGATCGATTCTCGATCGCCGGTACACACATCAACATGGCTACTGATTCACCTCTGGTTCCCTGGGTTTGAGCGTTCCTTGATTGATGGTGTATGTCCTCTCACGACTTCGTCGAACAGTATCGTTGGCCACCACCTCCGACGCCCCAAATTCGCTCAACTCGACGTCGTTCCGTGCGACTTCCTCGCGCCACGTATTCACCTTGCCTTCCCGCTCTCCCTCTCTCGGTGGTTGATACTGCCTCGCGGCCACTCCACCACGAGCCCGAATCGCTGCATCCAGCAAATTGCCTTGTTCGTCAACGCCGACTTCCTGGAGGCGCCTGGTGACCTCCTCCATGTATTTGCCGAAATCAGCGGGCATGGCAGCTTGACGACAGTGAACTTCGTGCCTCTCAGCCCACTCCCCGTACACTCTGCTGTATCGCGGCTCGCCGTCCACTTCCTCATCGTCTTGTCCTTGAATGGTCTTCACCTCCGTCACGCCGTCGAACGGGAACATCTCCGTCGCCACAGCCGTGCCGTAATCGTGGGTCACGGTGTCAAAGTCATCGGGCAGGAGCTGTATGGTGGTCGGGGGCCGCGGAAATCGGCGTGGTTGCACGGGGACAGGGACGATGTCATAAGACGAGTCTTTGTTTCCGTTCGCAGGGACGACGGCAGGGCATCGATGGGCAAGATCAGCAGATCAACGCAGTTAGTTGGCTTTGGAGGCATCCATGTGCCAGATCAGGCTTACCGCTGTTGCTGTTGCCTTCCCTGTACCGCATCTTTGCTTGCGAGTCTTCGAGCTTGGGATGTGATCTGGTCGTACGAGGCTGGGAGAACAAAGAAACGAGATGTCAGCGTCCAAGGGTCGTTGATGAGAGGACGTGGCAAGACCGTCGTCTCTCCGCTCGGTTTTTAGGACGGGCAGAGATGGGTGGAGCGACGCCCGGGCTGTGGCACTTACCTCGAGGTATAAGTCCCCCCGTGACAAAGAAATGCGCCGAACACGAGGCTGCGAGGTAATTTAGATAATCTGTGCCACTCCGAGTCTCCATCTATCACTCGCTGGCAAAAAACGCGTTTTGCACGTGTATGTGTGGGATGAGGGTATGGCATCAATGGAACATGGTTTTAGGGGATCGGACCGGACGTGAATCGGTCCTTTGGTCTACTGGCCGCATGCGAGGTGCGCATAGCGCTCATTGTGTATTTTCGTGGATTCTCATCGCGCGTCCCTCAGAGTCGATAAGTATTCAAGCGATGTCACATTGCGACCTTTGAGGGTGACAACGATCAAGCGTATTGCCCGTTGCCCAGACAAGGCACGAGCACGTCCTACCCCCGTGTTTCTCAGATGGCCCCGTACACGAGGAATACATCGATCTGATGTCCATCCCAAATCCAGCAGAAGCTAATTGCCAGCTACGCTCCGGTTCTTTTTCGTGCTACTGGAATCAGTTGTTTGACGAGCTTCTTGTTCTTCCCTATCGAGAAGATGTGGAATGCTCACTCCGCCAGCCCCTCGCCATGTTGCCCGTATGGCACGGCATGCACTCAAAACGATGACGAAGAACACGGACTCTGTTGGACAACGCAAAAGAGAAGCCGCCCGGTCATACTATCTAGGCCGGCAGCCAGAGCGAATTCCGCTGTAGACGGATGTGGCGACGTGCGCGTAGTACAAGCGTTGTGTGTTAATAGGGTTGAGGGTGGGCAACAGTAGTCCGGTACCCTTGGTGCTTGCCCGACGTTGCTTTTTGCGGCTGGCCGATGGGCGCACTTGCGTTCGCGTCATCACAATCTGGTGGAAAGTTCATACAATGCTTCGAGGATCAAAATGTGGGATGCAACATAACGTGTACGTTGCGATGGCGAACAACAACTTGAATGTGTGACCGATTGATCTAGCACCCACAAAATCAGCGTTGTCTATGTATAGAACAATTTCATCACAGCATGCACAGATATATCAACGTCATGGTTATAATAATCTGATACCATACATGTTCGTGCATGCTGCTACACGCCTGGACCTTCAGCCGCTTCACCTCCCACTTGACTCCGTTCCCATCCCTCGAGAGCATAATGACTCCCCCACTACCCTCTTCCCAATGATCCAATCGCTGTAGCTTCCAAGACTTGTTTCCAAACACACCAGAGACCTCGTCGTTCTTGCGTACCTTTCTGGGCTCGGATACAGACAGGGAGAGGGACGAGGTCGCGAGCGCGGCGAGCGCCAGCGACGAGGCTTCGTAAAAGAACTTGATGCCAGTGAACGTCGTCAGTTCTGAGAGCGGGGAGAGGTCCATCATCTATTCGGTCACGTTGCCCAGCCCCGTGGCAGCGCCTTTTGCTCGATGGCGTGTCGTTTAGAAACACACTCAACGAATCGTCTGATATCGTCAACGTCGTTCCATCCAGCGAACTCGACGCATCTCTTCAAGCCTCCGCACCGTTTGAGAATGGCGAAGAAGGGAGTGTCCCGCTTTGATCCAGAAAGCGTAAATACCTTTCAGCGCATCTAGTGGACGCGAGGAGTCGGAGGAACAATTCAGAATTGTGGTGGCGACCGTCTTGCTGCGTCTCAGCTCTCGCAGCTTTGGGAGCGCATTCGCTGAGAGATTGAGTGGATTCCGATCGCAGGCGTCGATCTCTCAAGGGAAAGGTCGAGGTGCAGGACTTCGAGGTTTGCATGAACGGTGAAAAAGACGGAAGCAGATTCGAACCTGTGAGTGGAGGAACAGCGGAGATTCGTGAGAGAAAGGAAGCAGATGGCGAGCCAGCGAGACAAAGGAAGAAATCGTCTGCAGCTGGGAGGTATTGACCTTGTCCACTCCAATGCTCGTAGCCAACGTCCGAAGACTGACGCATGGTCAGGTAGTGTGCGCAAGGTCAGGATCTGGCTTACCTAAAGATTGGGACAGCTCGTGAGCATGGCATGTTAGTTATCGTGGAACCAGACGTGTTTCGTCGATTGCAGCGCAACAGTTTTTCAAATCGGGTGACAGAGGTAGCGCTCAGAGAAAAGGGTGATGTGAACATGATTAGACTTACCACGGAGCAAAACTTGGATCGGCTGGCTTGGCATTAAATGGCAAAAATATAGGGTTATTGTGACTTGCGAGAGTGTTTGACACTTCATCAATGTTGCCCAAACATTGTCTATTGGATATCGATGAGTGATTTCAAGGCTTTACAAGACCAACGGAGCGATTTGAGCCTTGGTCAACCTAAGCGCAGAGACCAAATTAATGTCGAGAAGGGGCCAATGTTTGACCGTGTGCCGGGAGGGCTTTCTCGCCTTGCTGGTGCCTTCAACCCCATACTAGTAAGTGCCCACACCTCGATTGATCAAGTTCATCAATTTGCTCAACTGCGATCAAAACATCGTGTGACCGCGTACCAATGGGATATCCGTACTAGCGTAGTATTGCGAAAGTTGGAGCGCAGTACCATGGTTGTGCAACTTGAAGACAAGGAAGGCACAGGATTGCAAAGGGCCACGGGCAGCGGGACGGGTGTTGTGGGACAATGAAGGCTAAGCGCTAAGCGCTAAGGCCACACGTACGATGCGATGGGTATTGCGATGGTACTGGTGGGACACGTCATTATTACAAGGGGAACACAGAGGTGGATGACGGAAAGGTGGGATTGGCTCACGGGAGTCCTTTTTAGGGGCCCTCTGAAGTCGAAACATCGACCAACAAGATGGAACCCACTGACACCACTGCATTGCATCCCTCCCAGCCCTCCACTCACTCTGAGCGGCCTCAGATTAATGATCCTGTGCCCCAGTCCCGCATGGAGAGGGTGTTCAGCACCACCAGGTCATATTCACCCCTAGCTTGGCTTATCCTTCTTCATCGAAATCATCCTGAAGAACATTTCGTTGTCACTGAAGTGTCTCATTACCAGCAGCATTTATCCTGGCCAGCCTTTCAACCCGAATACCTCACCTTGCTTGTTCGGCTTCACCCACGCCATCCCCAGCCAGCCGTAGCCCCTATCCTCATCAAAGTCTCGAGAAGTGCTGGTGGACATGCCTTTCCAGCCAAACTTGGCCTCTGGGGTGTTATGCATGACATGGTGACCATCCTTGGTCCTGCTAGTGATGTGCAGGTTGAAGACAGGCAGCTCCATCACCTCACCTGGGACCCTGATCAGGCACCTCACCTTGAAGTCATCTCTTGTTTCATCGCCTGTGTCCATTTCGACATTTCCATGAACTGTCTCCTCAGCAGCTCTTGTCTCGCTTTTACACACGCCACCCTAGAAGCTGTCCACATCGTCTTCAACGGGGTCTCCGGAGATGAACAGCCCAAATTTCTCATTCCAAACTCTCACGTGGTTCATTTCACTCGACCGGGCATGTCGGTCGCGCAATCGGTCGCCGTGACGCTCGTGATTCATGACATGATCTTCGACAAGGAGGAGAGGGGAATTGAGGTGATGTTGCAGCTACCTTTCATCACCGGGGGATGTTGCTCGTCGCTTGTTTTTCCAGTGAACGTCAGGTCTGTACGGTGGGTGGCGAACTCGGTCGCTGAGACCTACTGGGTCTACCGTGAAGGTGAGTTTTGAGCTTCATTCTATCGAAATATGTCCTTTAATGATTGCAGGTCGGGTTCTGTAGTTTCTCACGGATTATTGCGTGAGCCCAATCTTTTGTCGAGATGTGAGCACAGCCTGAGGGGAATTGTTGATATGAAGATTAAGTACGGGTGTTCGTCGTGTAAGTAACAAGGAAAACAAGGTTCGGTATCGTACAGCCCAAGCTCTCGAACAAGACTGTCATTGGATTACGTCCCCACACCGACGCGGCGACCGACGAAGCCGTTGCTCACAGCACGCGCCTGTTCCAGCGCCGTCAACCCTGTTAGTCCTCAATTTGCCTTTGATGTGGGTAGGCGAGGTGACGTACTCCTCAAGTGGTTTATTTTCATCGTCGTCACTGTTATCGATGACGGCGCAGGGGTCGCAGACACACCCACACGAGCTTTGGGTCAGAGAACCCGGTCAAATCGGCCCTGGCAGCATGCCGCCGGAGAACGAGGGTGGGGACAGCGTGTAGGAGAGTGTCCTGTCCCTGTTCCTATGGTTGACGTCGTTTGGAGCTGAGGGTTTCGCGGACGTGCTCGCATTGTTCGTCATGGAGAATGAGCATCGAATGGCGGATCTGACTGTGCGTGGAGGTGAATACACGGCTAGGTGGAAGAGAGCGAGCGCATTGGCTGAGTTTGGCGGTGGTGTTGGTGACAACGATCAAGCGTATTGCCCATTGCCCAGACAAGGGACGAGCGCGTTCTACCCCCTTGTTTCTCAGCTGGCCCCACACACGATCGATCTGACGTCCATCCCAAATCTAGCAGAAGTTGATTGCCATCTATGTTGCGGTTCTTTTTCGCACTATTGGAATCAATTACTTGACGAGTTTCTTGTTTTTCCCTATCGACTAGTGGTGCGTAGACAGATTTCTAATTTGGGGTCCTCCTTTTGATATTCTCAGGTAGAATCTCCTCGGGCCTCGCCGAGAGCAATCCAATCTCCAGGACGACAACTCAGTTTATCTTCGACCGGCATCGGACCACAGGGATAATGAGCCCGACACTCCCATTCAGGATGGATTGCGAGTGTGACGAGTGTCAGCGACGAAACTTCTTGACGCCAATGAACGTCGTCAGTTCTGAGAGCGGGGAGAGGTCCATCATGATTGCCCATTCGGTCACGTTGGTCGCGACTCCCAGCCCCGTGGCAGCGCTTTTGCTCGATGGCATGTCGTCCAGAAACAACACTCAATGGGTCGTTTGGTATCATCAACGTCGTTCCACACAGCGAGCTCGACGCGTCTCTTCAAGCCTCCACACCGTTTGGGAATGGCGAAGAAGGGAGTGTCCCGCTCTGATCCAGAAAGCGTGATACCCCTTAGCACCTCTAGCGGACGCGGGGAGTCGGAAGAACAGTTCAGGAATCAGGATTGCGGTGGCGACCGTCTTGCTGCACCTCAGCTCTCGCAACTTTGGGAGCGCGTTCGGCGAGAGATTAAGTGGATTCCGATCGCAGGCGTCGATCTCTCAAGCGAAAGGTCGGGGTGCAAGACTTCAAGGTTCGCATGAACGGCGAAAAAGACGGAAGTAGATTCAAACTTGTGAGCGGAGGAACAGCGGAGATTCGTGAGAGAAAGGAAGCGGAGGGCAGACCAGCGAGACGAAGGAAGAAATCGTCTGCAGCTGGGAGGTATTGACCTTATCCACTCCGATGCTCGTAGCCAATATCCAAAGACGGACACGTGGTCAGATAGTGTGCGCAATGTCGATTGGGACAGCTCGTGAGCATGCCAGTATTCGTGGAACCAGACGTGTTTCGTCGATTGCAGCGCAACGGTTTTCAAATCGGGTAACTGAGATAGCGCTCAGAGAAAAGGATGGTGTGAACATGATTAGACTTACCAATGAGTCAAACTTGGATCAGCCGGCTTGGCATTAAATGGCAAAGATATAGAGTTGTTAATATTGTGACTTGCGAAAGTGTTTGACATTTCATCAATGTTGCCCAAACATTGTCTATGGATATCGACGAGCGATTACAAGACTTGACAAGACTAAAGGAGCGATTTGAGCCTGGTCATCTTGGTCAGCCTGAACGCAGAGACCAAACTAGTGTCGACGAGGGGGCCCACGTTTGACCGTGGGCCGGGAGGGCTTTCTCGCCTTGGTGGTGCCTTCAACTTCATAGCAAGTGCCCACACCTCGATTGATCAAGTTTATCAATTTGCTCAACTGGGATCAAAACATCGTGTGACCGCGTATCAATGGGATATCCGTACTAGTGTTGTACTGGGAAATATGGAGCACAGTACCATGGTTGTGCAAAATAGGAGGGTAGAGTATTTCAAAAGGGTCACGGGCAGCGGGACGGGTCGTTATTACAAGAGGAAGCGCAGAGGCAGATGACGTAAAGGTGAGATTTGCTTACGTCTGCCACTTTTCCGAGTCGCAGTTTGTCGATGACGGTGCTTCCAGTTCTGAAGTTGAAACATCGACCAACAAGATGGAACACACTGACACCACTGCATTGCATCCCTCCCAGCCCTCCACTCACTCTGAGCGGCCTCAGATTAATGATCCTGTGCCCCAGTCCCGCATGGAGAGGGTGTTCAGCACCACCAGGTCATATTCACCCCTAGCTTGGCTTATCCTTCTTCATCGAAATCATCCTGAAGAACATTTTGTTGTCACTGAGGTGTCTCACTACCAGCAGCATTTATCCTGGCCAGCCTTTCAACCTGAATATCTCACCTTGCTGGTTCAGCCTCACCCACGCTATCCCCGACCAGCCATAGCCCCTATCCTCATCAGAGTCTCGAGAAGTGCTGGTAGACATGCCTTTCCAGCCAGACTTGGCCTCTGGGGTGTTACGCATGACACGGTGACCATCCTTGGTCCTGCTAGTGATGTGCAGATTGAAGACAAGCGGCTCCACCACCTCACCTGGGACCCTGATCAGGCACCTCAGCTTGAAGTCATCTCTTGTTTCATCGCCTGTGTCCATTTCGACATTTCCACAAACTGTCTTCTCAGCAGCTCCTGTCTCGCTTTTACACACGCCACCCTAGAAGCTGTCCACATCGTCTTCGACGGGGTCTCCGGGGACGAACAGCCCAGATTTCTCATTCCAAACTCTCACGTGGTGTGTTTCATTCGACCGGGTACGTCGCTTGCGCAAATGGTCGCTATGATGCCCGTGATCCACGACATGATCTTCGACAAGGAGGAGAGGGGGATTGAGGTAGTATTACAGCTACCTTTCATTATCGGGGGATCTTGCTCGTCGTTTGTTTTTCCAGTGAACGTCAGGTCCGTACGGTGGGTGGCAAACTCGGTCGCTGAGACCTACTGGGTCGACCGTGAAGGTGTGTTTTGAGCTTCATTCTATCGAAATATGTTCTCAAATGATTGCAGGTCGGGTTCTATAGTTTACCATGGATTATTGCGTGAGTCCAATCTTTTGTCGAGATGCGAGTACAGCCTGAGAGGAATTGTTGATATGAAGATTAAGTACGGGTGTTCGTCGTGTATGTAACAAGGAAAACAAGGTTTGGTATCGCATAGCCCGAGCTCTCGGACAAGACTGTCATTGGGTTACGTCTCCACACCGACGCGGCGACCGACGAAGCCGTTGCCACTGCTCGTCACCGTTCCCGCCGGCGTTGCTCGCAGCACGCGCCTGTTCCAGCGCCGTCAACTCTGTTAGTCGTCAATTTGCCTTTGATGTGGGTCGCTGACCGCGCGACACACCCTTTTTGAGAGTCTCGTCTCCGGACGTTTTGGTCATTGGCGTAAGTGCATATACCAAGGCCACTTGAGGGCAAACCAATTAAAACGGATGGTACCGCGACTACTGTTTTGGTTGTTCAAGTCAAGTTCAGCTGACACAAGCAGCCCTAGAACGTCGGGAACGACTCGAATGCTGCGACATCAGGTATCTTCCGCCCTGCATCTGCCTCTGTGAGTAACGTATTTCCTACTAACACTTTCTCTTCTCTACATGTGAAGTGCTGCCAAGGTACTTAGAAACCTTTCTCTTTGCTGTTAGCTGTTCCATGCTCACCGGAACAGCTGCCAGTGAACCCTAACCATGACAAAGTAATGAAGGATTCGCAATTGACTCGCAAAGGACGGAATATATTCAATCGCGTTGCCAGCTACATATGCGCGTAATCGTTTGAGTGAGCAGGGTACTAGATATAGGAAGGATAGCACCCAGGGAGAACCTAATACGAAATCCAGTTACTGTACACTACATTCTTGCCG
>JBBPMA010001547.1:0-10239 GCA_038090075.1 Xanthoconium purpureum | reverse complement strand
AACGCATCTCCTCCTCGAGAAGCTGGTTGGGGCTGCCGGCCTTGCCGATCGCTGGGCCGGTTGTTTGCGACGTGTCTGATGGACGGTTGCGATGCAGATAGGATCGAAAAGGTGTCGTACTGTTGTCTCCGTGGTGGAGCTGACGAACCGATCGTCTTCTGGGGCTGTTGTGGCGTTGGCTTTGTCGGGGCTGACGATGCCCAGAGATCAGCAAACGAATCAGACATTTCGCAAAAAAAATGGAGTCGGTGACGCGGTGAAACATCCAAACATCCGAGACAGTGTGGTTATGTAAGCATCGGTGTCGACGGTACTTTTCAACCTCTGGAAGTGTTCTATCAAAGTGTAGGGTGGGTATTTACAACATCCCTGGCTAATCTGATGGAATTCGTGATTTTTTGTGTAGTGCTCATACCTGTTCATGAATTGATTGAATTTTGGATTCACGCAGTTCAGATCCTGAATCCCACGTCGACATTCTAGCTATCCGGCTGGTTGTCCCCGAACAAACGTCAGGACGTCTCGCCTCCCTCGTCGCTGGTCTTTCGTTCTACTCAAGTGACCGGCACAAATTCGGTAGCGTGAGCAATGTTTTCTCCCTGAGGCCTGAAATATGGTACAGGACTGCTCATTGCGTGACATTCGTGGCTAGGTGAATTGTTGACGGCTAGTGATACTAGTGACCTAGCATCCCGTGTTTGCTCGGGATAAAAGCTTGCATCGGCACCAGGCCGCCAAGCCACAACGTCAGTGATAGTGCGCCCATGTATTTAATGTAAGGCTAAGCTCATCCGTCTTTACTTTATACAGCTTTTACTCGCTAGCATCAATTTCGCGACCAAAGGGTGCAGCCTCTTGTGCTTCAAACCGATTGGACGTTGGTATAAACGACCATATCAAATTCTCCCCCTCCGTACTCCGAGGACGAAATATTTGCGACAGGGCCCCCCCGACGGCCTACGTGGCTTCTATCGCAATCAAACCAGTTTGCGGAGCTTCTAGTGCCAGGTCCCCGTTATTCAGCCCCGCAAGTCCGCCGCATCGATTAGAATCTCTATATTACTCCCCTGGTCCGCCTTTGCCTTAGGACCACTTTTTTCATTTCCGTCCAGGCCGGAATTTCCAACTTGGCACCGAGCACCCCCTATTTCCGGAGCAGCAAGCGATACAACTTACAACTGATAAGATTGTGTCTTCTGTGCCAGAGGTCTCCAGCCTGTCGACGACGAGCGATAATAGAACCCAAAAGACATCCTTTTCAGACGTACGGTAGGGATTTTCATGTGACCTATTCTTCATTTCTGAGTTTTGTAAGTCGCTAAGTCATATTTTGGGATGGTCGACGTCCTTGAAAGGCTGGTTGGTGTCCGTATATATTCCACCACTTTTCTGTTCATCTTCTTGATCAGGATATTCTTTCTATATTTTCTCGCGTTGGGTTCCCGAGCTGAACATCGCCTTCGAAAGGTTTTGTTGCACAACGAAACGCGGCACCAAAGATCGTGTCAGTCCAGATTCAGACACCAATACGCCTGACAGCCACAGTCACAGTCCGTGAGTGTAGTGTTGTTTGGTCCATGCCTGGCATATAAATATGGGACTGCTTGTCGAGATGGTCTTAACAGAACAGTGTTATCATCACTGCCTATCTTCTACTATATCCATACACAATTCCTGCCTCTCCGAACGTTGTATGTCGCTCTGTTCATGCAAGCTTGTTCTTGATGACGTTCGTTTCAGGTTTGGGGCCTTGCTTGGGACATCCAAGCTGCCGATATTATCAACGAGGAAACTCCAAAAGTCGTATGTCTTCATACCACGGAAGCTGAGCTTCAGTAACATTCATTTCAGTCTTGGGGCCCCTGGTGGCTCGCCCAAGTTGCCAACATCATCAATGAACAAGCTGCTGATTGAGAATGAACAATGTCACCAGCTAGGCATAGTAAAGTGTGAACCATGTTACCGTCGTTTGTGATTGTTTCTGTATGCGTGTAGTCGTGTCTGTTTTGTAACTGTGAGTAGTTGCACCTTGGTCCTGGTTATGGTGTAGGAATAAGAATGATAAATTGTGTGTTCGTCCCGTATACTATGATACGGCGACATGTTCTAACGTCACCAGAATGAAGGTAGTTGCGTCGCTCTAATTAAGATTACCGCAAGCTATGGAAAATCTAAAGAATGTCAAGGAGCTTTGTAGACAATTATTTGTAAGTACTTCTCCACTACATTAAACCCACTATGTGTTTCCTATAAGAATTGAAAGGTGTTAAGTCAATCCCCAAGAATGCCTCTCTATAAGCAATAGTCGCTTATAGGGTAAGATTCTCAAGGCCTAGATACAGCGCATAGGGAACAGAAGAAGTTGTTAGTCGTGTTCGACAGGCTGCTCGTTCAATGCCTGCGCGATAGGTCGTACTCGCCATCAGTAGAGTTAGAGTTGCTGTGAGCGAACGGGATGAGCAGCTGCGGCAGAAGTTGAGATGTCTGGCACCAAAGATACGTAGTAAACGGATGTGCGTGAAAACATAGCGTCGTGACGGCGAAAAAGGAGGTCCAACTGGATTTTGGATTTTGTGCTCCCACATACGCGTCCCTGCATGTCGGCGTGGTTGCGAGCGTACTAGAATGTTCTCCGGGACGTAATCCCTTGTGGACCAAGAATGCATTTCAGGGGGCTCAAGCGAACATGCACAAAGTGCCCTACGAACGACGTGAATCAATTCGGACATCTTGAGAATTGACACGCACAGTGCACAACCTTGGAGGTAGGAGCTAGCAGTGCTGATCACCGTATTGAGATCTTGATCCCTGGGTTGAAATTGTCACATCGGCGAAGTAAAAGGATCGCATCCATCAGACGGAGGCGCTGGTGTCAACGAACGAGAGGCGATGTTGTGGAAACTTTGTTGTCTCTGTGTGGCTGCTGTGACGTTGACTTTGTCAGGGACTCGGGGTCGACGATGCCCAGAGATCAGCAAACGAATCAAACGTTTCGCAAAAAAATGAAGGTGAAACACCCCAAACATCCAAGGCAGTGTGGATTTCGCTTAGTTTGAGCACTGAGCCAGTGAGAAGTGGTTAGTGTCCCCTGTGATTCGAAGCTAGCAACGTTACCAACATGATAGTTACACAAGACAAGACAAGGATCTACACTTCAAAGCAGACCTCAGGAAGCGGCGTGGAATGACTGGAATCACGACTCATTAGTCCTGCAAAAAAAAAATTAAGTAACGAGGTTCTAATGCAGTCAACAACTCGCAAGGACGTCTCAGAATGAAGGGTTGTTACGGTCACTCCCGTCAAGCGGGTCGTATTCATTAAATCAGTATACTTTCTTTTTGAATCATTGACATTTCGCTGCAGAAAAATGGATAACACGAATGAGACTTGCCTTCTCAGGGATACCAGCATCTACATCAAACGTTGGATCGACACAGACATAGTTTCGGAACCAGAGGTTAGAACTACATGAGGTTCTTGCTCGCGGGAACTAGTATTCTTGCTATGAGTTGCACCTTGGGGGTACAGTGGCGATGTTGTGGGAGTCAACAGAGATTTTGAGCGGAGACTGGTCTTCACCTTTGTCAGTGCCACCAATACCAGGGACTACCATTTGCTCCATGACGTACTTGGCGTAATCAGTACAATTTGTACCACTTCTCTTGGGCCTGCAAAAGTTGTTATGCACTACCACGAGATTGGATCTTTGGTCCTCCCGAATCTGCGACTACATAGTTCAACTCAGTCTGCCACTTCAACTATCACAAGGAGGAGTACGCGGTAGGCTCATGAGCGTCGCTACCAAGTCACTACGGCAGATTTTCCTGGACACTGCAGCGCGGCAGCTCCTCATTACTCGTGCCGTATAAATGGTGCTTGGTCTTTGATGCCGTGTGAGGAGTGGTCCGAAGATTCCGTTTGACTTACCAGCATAACTTTCGGAGCGCCAGGTTGCAGCGCAGCCGGTGCAAACCAGTCCCTGGGTGACCCATATGGTGAGCAATTACTAGTTGCTGGTGCGCTGGATGCCGACATTTCTGTGGCTGTTCCGGTGAGCCAGCGTGCTACGTTCCACTTGGTTCAGCCTACACTATTCCTCAGTGCTTCCTCAGTGGCTCCACTGGGCTCCGATTGCTGAGCGTTATCCAGTCCGGGTTGACAAGACGAAGCGGCCAAGTAGGTTCCACTTTTTGCCTTGATCAGTCTATATTTTCGGTCATCTGAGCCCGAGTCAAAAGGTTACTGTTACTCATCGAATTTTAAGACCCCCTACATAACAGCTGGTCCACCTGTACGTCATCACTGTAGCGCGAATCACCACCTCCGACACTAACCCATATGGTTCACGACTGATATCTGTCATGCAAAGACGTCGTGGACGCCCGGATAACCGCATGGAAAAACGGTCGGCAAGGCAATACCCGCGCCCTTCTCACCTCCCTTGGCGACACCATCCTCTGGCCTGAGCTCGGATGGCGTAAAGTCGGCATGGCGGAGGTGATCAGCAAGGACAGGTCAAGGGAGTGTACATGAGGACGATCGCAAGGGTGCATCCGGACAAGGTGAGCGTCTTTGCGGCACGATCGGACGGACTGATGACGAGAAATGGTTGTTGGTGTAGCTCAACGTGGGGGATATGACGGTGGAGCAGAGGAGGATTACAAATGGCATGTTTGGAGCATTGAACAAGGCTTGGAACGCGTTTCAGCAGCAACTGTGATTTGGCTTGCTCAGGATGCGATAGAGGTGCCAGATCTGCGGATGCATTTATGAACCCTCGTTTACATAGAGGATCTAGGACCAGTGGTGGTGCATTTTCTGACAGCGCTGGTTTATCTTTTACTACTGCAAGTTACTAGTCGCGTGTCGTTCGAGCGTTCACCACGATCCATCCAGATCCATTCTCCAGCTGTAAAGGGTTTCCAGTAGCCTATAACGTGTCCAGTCCACGATCTATGTTGGAACGACGTAGCTACAAACAGGTGCAAGCTACGCTCGGCCTCGTCAAGCCGGATTATCCTAATAATTCAGCACGATAGTACATTAGCTAGGACGTACCAGTGCGAGATGCTTGAAGGAGCCTGCCATCAAGTTTGGACGCCTGGCTTCACGGCAGACCCTTTTGTCGACTTTGGAACCACTGTAATATTTATTGTTGTGGTTGTTAATGCATATTCATTCCAGCCTTCATTTGACAAGATGTCATTGCCACACAAAATCTGAGAGATGTTTTTGATTCGAGATGTCTGGATTGAGCATATCTGCCCGACGCAGTATCAACATGAGTGGTCACGATCGACTTTTACAGAGCGGACCTGGCAGAGGGCGGCAAGCATATTCAAGTTTGAAGAGTGAGAAGCCGCCCTGCGTGGCCATATGTTAGAGCATATGTCCTCTTCAAACGCTTCCAGTTTGACCGTATTTGAGGACCATCGTCAGTACTGGGAACTGCACCAAGTCCGGCTTGATTGCACTGTCGACAGATCATGGAATGGCATGCACTCGGTGGTTTTTGGTTCGTAAAAACATTCACAAGTGACAAAGGTGAAATTGGATCCAGCAAGTTGAGGGACGAGTCCAACATGAAACCTTCGGGCTTAAATTGTTTTTGATCAGTGGCTTGCAGTTACATTTGTTGAGCATCTTTGAAGGTCGAGGCATATTATGTAACTCGAACGGTGCGGCATCAAACCAGTAAAGGACACGCTTCAACTGTTACACGCTCGAATTCGCCAACAACTATCACGACATGGCTACGCAACTGCAATCCAACAAGCTGTATGATACACGACAACGAGACTCGGAAACAATAGACACTTGTGACACTGCACTCAATATGGCATGACTTGGCTTCTCTTAGAAGGCTTCCTCCAAGGCTTGCTCCTTGAGAATAGAGGCAGCTGCACCGTCGAACCAGAGCCTGGGCGGGTAATACTGAGATGAGTGTTAGTAGAGTAAACATTTGATAGTAACAGAGGCAGACCAAGACGTCAGACTCAGAAACCGTCAACGGCTTGGCATACTCTGCCAATGCTTGCTCGTTGACAATCTCATAGATGGGCTGAAAGGCTCATCAGAGTGAATCTTCCAGGCCAAAGGATACATACAGGCTGAGTGGTGGGCATCGTAGTTGAGAGATAGTAAGAGATACTGTTGTAGTCTGATGTGACTGGTGAACCAATGCCGATTTTCAGCCTCTTTTATACCTTTACATAGATCAAACAGACCACCACACTCCAGTTTGGGCGTGCTCGGCGCCATGACCTGTTGGATCACAATGAGTCACATGAAAGCATTCGATGTCAGTCTGAACCTTCACGCTGAAGACATAGGTTTGGGGTACCCAAGAGCTTGGCCAAGAATTCCTTGACTTGGTGCACTCAAGAGTACAATCAAACCTTTCGGAGAAAGAAGGAAATGAAACCTATGCTACTGCCGCAAGCATCATATTGTGACGTGCTTGCCCGGATTCAAGAGCGCCCTTGGTGAAACTTTACGAGTTTATGCTATCTGGATCATTATTGAATGATTTCCCACCGTGTGTTCTTCGGCTCGGACCGATAGCTGAACCTTGGGCAAAGATCGACTCTGCCTCCATAGCAGGTTTGTTACGTATCTTCAAAACGAACAACACCCTTTTTTTCACAACACTCGGCTTACGAGTGGACTGGCCCAGAGGTGTTTAGCGGGGCTGCGAGTTTCGCTATCTAATCAAACTTTTGAAGGAATAAATATCCCGCATGGTGCGATAAAATGGAAGTGGATGGGTGACAAGGCCGTAAGATGTTATCAGACTGATGTGATTCATCTCCGCTTACTGTCAAATTGGGGACAAGAACAATAACATCGATTTCATTGGTCCTGTACTGTTTGGTTCTCTGGGATGTAATCAGTCTGCGAATGGTCTCCTTGTAATGAGTGAACTTGGACATATCAAGTGTTAATGAAGACCTTCGCACGCACAATCAACGCAAAATTAGTTTACAGTCGTATTCAATCATAATTCGGGATTCCTAAAATGCAGTGAGGAACAACAGCAAACATAACGTATGTGTATGTGGAGTGAACCTTATGTAACACCTTGGTTTGCTGCCAGCTGGGGCAAAGTATGCTAATCAGGATTTGGGATGAGCGGTTCGCAGCTTTTTCCTCAATCTCGTCCTCATGAGCAGTCACATAGGCGGATCGGGACTGGCCGGGCCATCAGGAATTTTGCGGGAATCCTATTTGGTCTTAGTGTGACTTATTTACACTTTTCGTGCCCGTGAGATTCGCCAAACTTGTACTAGTAAGTCGATTGCGCAAGTCACTAACCCCCGCTGTAAACGATAGTATAAGAGTCCGTCCAGCACCTACCATGTCTGGCTGGATTTTTTGCGAAGGCGTGGGCAGGCAAAGCCGGTACCAAGACTGGGTGTGAGTACTTGCACACCGACTTGAAGCCGCAGACCTCTCTCCAACCTGAAAGATACCAAGACACTACGTGACGTACAAGCCATATTATAATCCCTTGGTGAGCTAATGCTCATTATGAGGGGCGTTCAGAAGTCAGATAGGTGTACCATGATCAACTAACTGTAGATTCATGATTAAAGAATTGTTTCTGCGATTCGAAGCTAGTGATGTTACAAACATGGTAGTTACGCAAGATAAGGATCTACACTTCAAAGCAGACCTCAGGAAGCGGCATGGAATGTCATTGCGGATGACTGGAATCACGACTCATTAGTCCTGCAAAGAAAGACGTAAGTAATGAGATTCTCATGCAGTCAACAACTCACAAGAACGTCTCGGGATGAAGGGTTGTTACGGTCATCACTCCTGTCAAGCGGGTTGTATTCATTAAATCAGTATAATTTCTTTTTGAATCATTGACATTTCGGAGCAAAAAATGGATAACACGGATGAGACTTGCCTTCACAAGGATACCAGTGCCTACATCAAATGTTGGGTCGACACAAACATAGTTTCGAAACCAGAGCTTAGAGCTACATGAGGTTCTTGCTCGCGGGAACTAGTATTCTTGTTATGAGTTGCAACTTGGGGGTACATGGCGATGTCGTGGAAGTCAACAGAAAATTTGAGCGGAGACCGGTCTTCACCTTCGTCAGTGCCACCATCACCAGGGACCACTGTTTGCTCCATGACGTACTTGGCGCAATTTGTGTCACTTCTCTTGGGCCTACGAAAGTTATTATGCACTATCGCGAGATTGGATCTTTGGTCCTCCCAGATCTGCGACTACATAGTTCAACTCAGTCTGCCACTTCAACTACCACAAAGAGGGGCACGCGGTAGGCTCATGAGTGTCACTACCAAATCACTACGGCAGATTTTCCAGGATACTGCAGTGCGGCAGCTCCTCGTCACTCGTGCCGTATAAATGGTGCTTGGTCTTTGATGCCGTGCGAGGGGTGGTCTGAAGATTCCGTTTACTTACCAGCATAACTTTCGGAGTGCCAAGTTGCAGTGCAACCAGCGCAAATCAGTCCCTGGGTGACTCATATGGTGAGCAATTACTAGTTGTTGGTGCGCTGCATGCCGACATTTCTGTGACTATTCCGGTGAGCCAGCGTGCTACATTCCACTTGGCTCACTCTACATTATTCCTCAGTGCTTCCTCAGTGGCTCCACTGGGCTCCGATTGCTGAGCATCATTCAGTCCGCGTTGACAAGGCGAAGCGGCCAAGTAGGTTCCATCTTTTGCCTTGATCAGTCTATATTTTCGGTCATCTGAGCCCGAGTCAGGAGGTGACTGTGACTCATTGAAGTTTAAGACCCTCTACATAACAGCTGGTCCACCTGTACGTCAAGAAAAGCACCTTTATATCATTGTAGCGTGGATCACCACCTCCGAGACCAATCCATATGGTTCACGATTGATATCTCTTGAAATGCCCTTGGGTGAGCGTCAAATCCAAAATTTTGGACAACTTGTGCCTGGCTGATCGTCTTCGTCACCCACCATTGCAAATGATCTGGCACGGCTTGACTAGAACCAGTCGGAACTGCACTAGCGGGGTGTAAGGTAGATTTACCACTCGAATTTACAAAATCCCATGACTCGCGAAGTACCCACAAACATGCCAACCGTGCGGAGATCGAATGAATTTGATCAAACACACCATATGTTGAGTGCTGTGTCTCTCCACACGTCATGCCTTCACCTATATGGAGCAGATTTTCAGATTAGACGCCTTGCAATTATATAAGCTGATTGACTCCAAGACTTTTTAAACCCTAGCTTGGCGGGGTGGATAGCTTTTGCTACTCGTTGCTCTTTCCCCCACGTTTCCGTCTGTGCACTCTTTCGAGTACGGTGGGCTTCAGAGTCTACCGTCCCTCTTCAGGCTCGTGCTCGCCACTCTTTTACCATGTCGAGTTCACCCTCGGGCAATTCTGGGGCACACGCGATCAACTCGCGTCAAGCTCATCAGCACACTCAAGGGACCGAGCACGTTGGCCTCAGCCCACCCTCTGAATAGCCTCATCTCGTCATCGACGTCGGTCCCAACACTACGGAAACCGATGTTCTCAATGCCATTGCCATGCATATTTTCGGTCCTGAAATTCGACGCGAAGCACAAGAGGCACAAGCAGCACAGGCGGCCGCAGGCTCCCGAGCCGCGAGCAACGCCACGCCTTCAAGCTCACGGAGCATGCCAAACCGATCGATCCCCCGAACGTTGGCCAGACTTGTCCGTCCTTTCAATCAACAGTTGTCATCAGCGCTCCGTGAGAGTGGGCGGCAAGGGAACACAGATGTTAATGATCAAGGGTCGCGTCGTGGGTACGTCAACATGCCACATGGTGTGAATTGGGCAGAATGGACTGACTCCCTGCAACCAGGTTCGTCGAAGACGTACGAAATGCCTTGCCTGTCGATGCATTGTGGTCAATTCTCTGTATGTACTTTTGTTTTTTCCTGGAGAAATGCCGAGGAATGATGCGTTTGGATCAGCGGACAGGACGCTCTCAAGGTCTTTTCAAGGGATACTTTCCCTCATGATCTGATGTCTTTCCTTCAAGGCCAGGAAGCGGTGTCTAGGCGAGTTCCTTTACGGTTTCATTACGACTAATTGTTGACTTCGTGGAGTAGGAATGATTTGTACTCTGCGCTCGTCGACTTGTTGAGTGCTCACGCACGGGCTTATGCCTTTAGCGAGATGCCCATTCGTGTCATTAAACTTCCCGAGATCATTTTTCTGGAAAGAGATGGACTAGCCGAACACCTCTTGA